>JAWQEG010004560.1:0-40157 GCA_033782935.1 Petrolisthes cinctipes | reverse complement strand
CAGATGAATGTAAAATTGAGCTATACATTATTAGAAGGAATGAAAAAATGCCCTAGTAACAAGTAGAAGGAGTAGTTCCTGTGAATATGGCGTCCACTTGGCAGGGAGGGATACAGGAAGTCCGGGAAGTACACTTTAATTTGTTATGGTTTCCCTTAATTTGAAGGTTGTAGCGCCGGTTTTCTTTGATGTTCCTTATTAATACCAACATTATTCATATTCAGGCTTTAGTTATATCAAGCTTAATTGAGTAACTTTTGACATGATATATTACCACTTATTAATGTATTTCGTTTCGGAAGGACAAAATTGTATCCAACTCCAAATTCTGTGCATTTGTTCAGGAAGATGCAAGCACTAATTCTGCAGTAGCCTATATATTTATTTATTAGCACTGACGACTGAGTTAGTTTTGTGTACTGTAAAGGGTAACGAGGAATGTGTCTTATCATAGTCATGTTTGTAGGTAATCGAGCGGCTGTAATGTTCGTGGAAATCAGGCTCTAATTATCATCAAGCTGAGGTGTGGCCCGACCTCTGGTGACTGGTACTGATAAACTGATAATTATAATGCAGTGCAGGAACCACTCACTCACTCACTCACTCACTCCTCAACTAACAAACCACTCACACACACACCCACCCACACCCATTCCGCCCATCCACACTCACTTACATCCCCGTCAACCAACAAACCACACACCCATTCACACTCACGCCCAACACCCCCCCCCCCAACACACACCCATTCCGCCCATCCACACTCACTCACATCCCCGTCAATCAACAAACCACCCACCCATTCACACTCACGCCCAACAACCCCCCCCCCCCTCCTAACACACACCCACACTCTCACACACCCATTCCGCCCATCCACACTCACTCACATCCCCGTCAACCAACAAACCACCCACCCATTCACACTCACACCCAACAACCCCCCCCCCCCAACACACACCCACACTCTCACACACCCATTCCGCCTATCCACACTCACTTCCTCCTCTCCCGCTGCGAGATACGGGCGTCTGGTCTACAGAGCGTGACATTCAGGGAGAGTGAAGGTGGGTGGGTTGATTGGTTAGTTGCTGGTGGCTTGGAGTAGTAGTTGTAGTAGCAGTAGTAGTAGTAGTAGTCGTTGTGTACGGTGAATCTGTGTGATAAGCGACGTAAATAATTATATAAACTATCGGATTGGTATGTGAATGGCGGGAGATTCGTGATAAAATATTTTCCACATAATTATATTCTAGCTAAAATTCAGAATAATCACATATATACGGTACTCATAATTATCTTCATATCTTGGTGAGGTTTACTAGGTTGTAGCTTAAGTGATGTTAATAATAACCTGCCTTATCGATTGAACGTGTTCTGTTAAAAAGAAATGATCGATGATGACGAGAGATTTTTCGACCTCTGCTTCTCTTCAGCTTATATAACATACGGTAGGTTCCTTGCTTCCAACCTTGTATGTATGGAGAGATTTCATAACGTGTGTCCACCGCGAGTCTGAACTGAGTGTGATACTATAGGCTTCTCTTGTCGCGGTGTGTGTGTGTGTGTGTGTTAGTTATTACAGAAAGAATATATTTATTTTCCTTTACTTGAACCTGACACAACTTTCCATATACTCATTACTTTATATTATATGTATGCTGCCATTTATATATTAGTCTTGTTTATTCATTCTGAGGTTATATATACAGTACACATCTCGTATCCTACAAAAACAATTCCGTGGCTTAATTTGGTGTGTATATATATATATATAAATATTTGCAGAATAACTCGCAAGGAAAATGAAAACGGAATACCAAGCTTTCGTCTATTTCTCAAGACATCTTCAGGGTAATGAAGATGTCTTGAGAAATAGACGAAAGCTTGGTATTCCGTTTTCATTTTCCTTGCGAGTTATTCTGCAATTAAATAAATCACGTGTACTTGTGATTACTAATGAATATATATATATATATATATAAAATTATTCTGCGCTCCAGGGTTTATGATATTCCTGAAAAACACCGGGCATCCAGTGTTTGGGTACAGCATTCACTTGTTTCGTCTGGTGTGTAGTGTTGCATCCATCCGTAAAAATGCAGAGTGATAGTTTTGTATCGAATGTGCGTTGCTTTCTCTCTCCTAGGTTAGTTTTTCAATTAATATTTCCTGTAGGTTATAATTATACTTATCCTTCTATCTACTTCTGTATCTAATCTTGTGTAACTCTTTGCCTTCCTAACTCTCCCTTGTTAGTGCGACTACTCCTCCCCCTTGTGTATTTCCTCCATATGTTGTAGTTTTTTACGTTGTACCGTACAGACTTGTAAAAGTGCTTTTTTCAAAGGTTATTTCTACTCTCGTTGTTGGTAATACGATAGGAGGTGGAGCCTGACTGTCAAGGGGCGGAGCCTGTTTATACTAGTATCGACTTCAGGAATATGCCCCCTGCTCTCTTTCTCCCGTCACATCTTTGCCTTGTTTCCTGTCTCCAGAAGCTTGCTATCCTTTCATCCACTCAACCTTCTTATATACTTGTTCCTAAAGCACCTTCATTCTGTCTAAAACCCTCCTTCTATCTCTCTCTACATCTCTATACCTTCCCTCTTGACTCTTCCACGGCCACTAACACCATAGAGGAGTGCCTTGTCACACACACACACACACACACAGTCTGCAGCACCACCAACCCCCTCCCTCCACGCTGATATTGATGTGTAAAGCTTATCCTTATCTACGTGAGGAGAGACTCACTTACTCTCTTATCATCCTTACTTACCCCTTTCACGCTATTCCATTAACTTACTTTCCTTCTTCATCATTCTATCATGGCTGCGTTGTAGTTAGTGTGTGTGTGTGTGTGTGTGTGTGTGTATTGCTTTCATGTGTGTGTTTTTGACGGGGTGGGGGTGAGTGGTAGGTAAGACATAGTATGGGTGTGTAGTGTGGGGTGGTGGTGGTGGTATAGCCGGTATTAAACTACATCTCTTAAATCCACTGAGCTCTTTCTACCCTCTCTCTCTCTCTCTCTCTCTCTCTCTCTCTCTCTCTCTCTCTCTCTCTCTCTCTCCTGCAGTAGATGGGAGATTGGAAGGATAATTCTTTGAAAATTTATTTATTCTTGTTGTGCCTTGTTGAATCATAGTGTTTATAGTAGTTATATATATATATATATATATATATATATATATATATATATATATATATATATATATATATATATATATATATATATATATATATATATTTTTTTTTTTTTTTATCTCTGTTAGTCTTAGGGAAAGGTGAATGTAGAGTTACAAAAGTATAACATTATACGAAGTACGATATGTGTTATCCTGTATTTTTATTTGTATACATACCAATAGGGGAGTAATGGGTGTGGAGCGAGTCATGTTAATATATATATAGGACAAGATGAATTTTTTTGTTTTTTTACACGAGTACGAGTGATTGATGGATGTGAAGTTATAAATATCAGTATAGAAACAAGTAGATGTTACTATTATGCGATTATTACGAGTGATTGGAAGATGTGGATGGAGTGTGCTGGCTGTATGTATGTATGTATGTATGTATGTATGTATGTATTGGTAGTCAGTGGTGGTAGACGGTACTAGACACTTGCCTTTTATTATGTGGGTACAGATGGAGTCTTGGCGGCCGATACAAGTGTGATGTGTGTAATAATGTGTATTGTAACTACGTAGTCATTGTTTACTTTTCTACCTGTTGTATCTCTCTCTCTCTCTCTCTCTCTCTCTCTCTCTCTCTCTCTCTCTCTCTCTCTCTCTCTCTCTCTCTCTCTCTCTCTCTCTCTCTCTCTCATATGCATAATAATTTGTCTCCCTCCTTGTCCTCTTATGTAGACGAACAAGTACCCACTCTCCTTCCATCTTCCCTTCCTTTCTTTTAGCCGCCCCTCCCCTCCTCCCCTGTTCTCTCAACCCTCACTAACTCCTTTTTTACTTTCCCGTATCACTAATATAAATAACCTCCCTCCTTTAACACATCTCCATTCCTCCTCCTTCCTTGTTTTGTGTACACCATGGAAAATATTTAATAGAAGGAGAGACTAAAGGGAATATTATACACTTGATATTATCTCCAAAGTACACCAGAAAACAGGACCAGATTAACAATAACAATAATAATGGTGAACTGTTGCTTGGAGTAGTTTGGAGGAATCAACAGTTACTCCAGATATACCAACACTGTACTATATGTCCCCTTTAGTGAGTCTTGAAGTAAATAAGACTTGTGTTCATCTCTGTAGTGTGTGAGACAAGAAACCTAACATTTTTATTTAAGGTTTTTGTCCGTGTTGTCACAATGATTTGCACATACAGCGTCAGGGCACTATTTTTTGTTTTGTTACTCCAAGCGTATACGTACCTACGCCCAGCATGTAGCATCAATCTTCTCTTGTATAGCACATCCTTTCTCCTCTCCCTACCCCTCGTCTTCTCCATGCAGCGCCCTCACTCTTCCACCCTTCTGTTCTGCTTCTTGTATTGTAACCCTTTCTTCTCTCAAATGCAGCAGGTCCTCTTCTCGACCCTGAATCACTCTATGCACAATTCCCTCCACTATCCACTAGACCCCATCCCATGCACCTTTTCCATTCATCTCATTCGCTTTCCTCTTTTTCTTTCCCCTAATTTTCTCCCCCTTCTCTCTCTCGTTTCTCTCATCATTCTTATCCCTTCTCTTTCATCCAGCTTCCCTCTCCCCTCTTTCTCTTTCATTCTGTTTCGCTCTCCCCTCTTTCTCTTTCATTCAGTTTCCCTCTCCCCTCTTTCTCTTTCATTCAGTTTCCCTCTCCCCTCTTTCTCTTTCATGCTCCTCCCCTCTCACCCTCTCTTTTCCCCTCTTCTTCGATCATGCACCTCCCCTCTCCCCCTCACCTCTCCCATCTGTGCTGAAACCCCCAACCCACTCTGACCCTCTGTGTGTTGGTGGTGCTCGTCGTCCCCGTGTGGCCAGCTGAGCGCGTAATGCCATGAGCAGGATTGACAATTAAGTCGCAAGTCCCCGGCAAGTGACAGTCAGTGGAGGCCGGGGCTTCTGACTGGCTGGAGGCACACCCCGGCAGGCACCCAACCACCCAACCTACTTACCACACACTCATCCCACACCAAGCATCCATCCGTCCGCTACACAACAACACGGCAGTCTCATCATAGCACTTACTGCCTTCATACACCAAGTGCCTGAAGCATATGTGTAATATATTAAAGGTCTGACACACACACACACACACAGTAGACACCGCCACATACATAACAAGCACGGCACATTATAGACACCCCTCTACTACCCACATACAGCGGGCACCCAGCACAACACAAACACTAGGCACCCCACTAAACACACACACCCGTACACACCCGCCACACCCACACACCCGCCACACCCACACACACCCGCCACGCCCACACACCCGCCAGCCCAGAGACTTAAAAAACACAGTGGCAAGGAAAGTGATATGTGGCAAAGCCTGGAGGGAAAGCGACACTGAGCACAACCTTGGATGTTACATAGAACACACAACCTTGAAAGTGACATGGGACGGATACTCGTTGAAAGTGACAGGTGGACGTAGATATTGAGAGAGAATGAGAAAGTGAGAAAATATGACAACACGATCTATAAGAAGGTGATGCGAGACAGAACCAGGAAGGAAGGAAGGAAGATGTAGTACGCACATTCTTAGAAAGTGTCACAGGAACCTTGATAGTATGAGATGTGTGTGGAAAGCATAAATAATAAAACAAGTGAACATAATAATCGTGTGACTATTTATGAGAGAAATTACGAAGGACAGGACCTTGAAAGTGAAGTGACACGGATGGGAAAGGAAAAAAGGGCATTTTATCACGTTAAGAAATAAATAAAAAGATTGCGAGGAGGAGGAGGAGGAGGAGGAGGAACACATTAGCAATAGTAAAAAAAAAAAGAGCTGTGAGTGACAGACGCAGGCGAAAGGAAATACCGTGGAAGATTGAAGAGGGGAGTTTGCTTACTGTGTGGGGGGGCTGGTTGTTACTGTTTACGAGACTTCTTTCCAATACCCATAGTGCTGGTGGCTGGCTGCTTTTGGGAGAAATATTGTTATAGTTCCGACACCAAATACGTTACGATTCTGAGAAAATGTTGTAAATACTTGTTAGCGTATATACGTAGCCTTTATAATCTAATACATTCCCTTAAGATTATCTCAACGATAACACACAGGAGGAAAAGTCTGATGATCTTATACTACTGGACGAACTGAATAGCCTCCCTGCTTATCGCTATATTGAGGTTAGTACAACAGTAATGCAAGACTGTTTTAAAGAGAGATACAAGCCTACAAGGATCTACTGTACTGTACAGTCCGGCTTCATTATTTACGTGACATTCATCCACGCCGAATGGACGCCAAAGGCAAATTTACAAAGTTAAAGAAAAACTACTGTCTTGTTCTGGCAGACAGACTTGAGTGTGCTGGTTGAGAACTACCTCAATTTGAATGTATTTGGGTTAGTAAAACAGTGGTAACGACAAACATTGGTTTACTGACGACCGAAAAAGAGAAAGAAGTAAGAGAGAGGAGAGAATGATGATGTGAGTGAAGAAGATTTTGCAGCATTGTTTACGTCGCTTTCCCCACCAACATGGACTATGTAGTGGCCACTGACTCTGTGGTATATCAGAGGATACCAGGACGGGGATATTCCAGGTATATTATAGTCATTTGGTATCATGGTAGGTTAGGTTCGCTCTAATACCAATTTTCTCGTGCCATTCCCTTACCTTTAATTTTTTTACTTCATCGACCTTGGGCAGCGAGTCTCCTGTTTGACTGAAGGCAGGACTGAAAGAATTTTCACGCAATTCTTGTGGCAATTAATATAGCATAAAATATTGCAAAAGCAATATATTTGATATGTAGATAGAAGTTAGATAGACATATAGATAATTGTAGATAAAGATAAAGTAGACATAGTGTTTATAATATATGCTGGTAGATAGATATTTATATATGAAGAGACAGATAGGTAGATATACGGGTGAGAGATGGAGTTAAGTATGTGTGTAACGGTGTGCGCGCATGTGTACTGAATGGAAATATTTTATGGTGTGCGTGTACTTGGTCATGTCGCAACACCATATATGTGTACACAACCAGGTTAAACTTTTGTGTCAGTGTCTCCACGGATTGCATTATCTCTGTGTTTGTGTGTGTTTGACCAAGATAGCTTATTTGCTTTGAGTGTACACAGATTGCTTTGATTTCTGCGTGTATGTATGTATGTATGTATGTATGTACAGACGGAGCTAAATGTCCTGTCGCCACATCTGCCTGCCTGTATGTATGAATGTATAATTGTTGTACTGTATGTGTTTATATATATACTACTAGCAGTATGTATGTATGTCTGAATATAGGTATGTGTTTATATATACTACTAGCCTACTACTGGTCTATTTCTAGTGCCTAATGAATTACTACCCCTGAGGAACCTCGTACCCGGTATTCTTTGTTGATGCATTATTCTGGGATGCATTTGGACCCCTGTGCCACATTTGGTAAGCAGAGGATGGCCACGTTCCTACAACACAAACAATTTTTTTCTTTTTTCGCGCTCATTATACAGAATTACAGATTTTTATAGTAGGCATTTATCCGTGGTACAAATAAGGAAGATGCGTACATAGACGGCCTTGTTGTTATCAATGAGTACCCAATACACAACTCTTGTAAGTAGACGTGAGGGTGTTATATCAGTATACTATAGGATAGGTGGTGGTACTATAACTGGTAAACACTATGCTACTGGGCAAGGTTTGATTCTCTATGTACTGGAAGGCACCAAATGTCTTCTTTCACTGTATGCGTGTGGATGTATAACTGCGTGTACATGTGTGCGTGTGTGAGGGAGGGCATGAACAGCTTCTTGTTCCCAGTAAAAATTTCTCAGTGTTACGTTGATTTCACAATGTTTTTGGCTACGCACCTACCCTTGTATGTGTGTGTGTGTGTGTGTGTGTGTGTGTGTGTGTGTGTGTGTGTGTGTGTGTGTGTGTGTGTGTGTGTGTGTGCAACACTTCAGTCTGTTGCAACCAGGCGGTCTTTGTGGCATACGTATATTAGAGAGGGAGAAAAGGAAAGAGACAGGCAGACAGACCTATAAAGGGACATAATTATAGATAATTGAGTCTGATATTCTATCAAACGTTGTTTGTTAGCAGGATTACTCAAAACGATGTGTTTGTTAACAGGATTACGCAAAGCTTATTGATTTTTAACGAAGATTTCACCGTGGTAATAAGCGACTAGTAAATGGAAGAGATCTGGATCTGGGCCCGGATGTTTTTTTATATAAACTTCAGCTTTAATTGTTAAAAATGAGAGTAAAGTATGGGTGACTAAAACCTTAAACTTTCACGACCATAAACTCGGACTTTGGCCCAAGGCAATGTGAAGCCAGATGTTTACATTCTCCAAGGAGGTTATCTTGTTGTATATATAAACAATTAGGTATAGCTAGAACCTTTTGGGGTGGATGCTTAGCCTTGGCGGAGGTGTGTTGTCTCTTGTTAAGTAAGTAGATATGCGAGCAAGGTGGGTTTAGGAGTGGAAGTACAGTAAAGGAAGAGAGGCGGAGGGGATGGAATATGTGATGTGTGAGGGGTGAGGTGACCTGACTAGTTGTGGCACTTTAATATGGTAAGGTATACTTGTGTGTGTGTGTGTGTGTGTGTGTGTGTGTGTGTGAGACAGACAGACATACAGACAGACAGACAGACAGACAGAGGTAGAGATGAGACTGACTGGGGAGTGATGTGGTTAGGGTGTTGTCAGGAGATATGAACAGACATATAGCTATACATCCTGATAAATAAGTAAGAGTGTTTTCCATTCTGGCTGTATCATTATTTGTCATCCCCGCTGCATGCTGCCGTGTGTGTGTGTTGGTGTTGGACTGGGCCTTGATATATCCTTTTAAACATAGTAAGTACCCCCACACGGTCGAGACTTTTAATACAAGAACTTAACATCCCATCTCTGTCATAGGTTAAGGTGATTAGAGATAGACTTTGAGTCCTTTTTGACTTGCACACACACACACTCATACTTATATTGTTGTACTTAATAATGTAGTTGTGGATATTTTATGAAGATGGAGGATTTGAAAATGAGTTGGCTGCATACACACTATGACGAATGTTAACTGTATTTTTTTTATATCCAGAAAGATAAGGACTATAGGCTGTGAGCCCGTTTGTCGTCCTTATCTGTCCGTTCATGTCTGTGTAACCATATAAACATTACATAACGTACACTACATACATAATGGAAGTACTCTACGTTGCTCAGTTTCACACAAGATTATAGCACCAATAGCAATGATATACCTGTGAGAATTAATTACATCACAACCTTAGTTAGTTAGTTTTCAAATATAGAAAGATTTCATGTACACACTGCTCTTCTTACATCATCTTTTTTCACATTTCTGGAATAACAATGAATCACCAACAAAATGAGATACTATGGACCCTATTAACAGGATCATATATTTTATACTTTGAGTGAAGTGGAGGGCTACTTCTTATTCCTCCAAACTAGGTCAGAAAATAGACTACCCTCAATGCAGTATACGAGGAGGAGATTTGTTTTGTTGCACTGTTGAGAGGAAACCGTAACAGTAGCTCACGAAAGCACTCCAAATAAACGACGACGACGACGACCCCCATAATTAAGATCTCATCATTCTCATGTCACCTGGAGTAACTTTTATGCCTATCTTTCGGTTGTAGCCACATCAGGATTCGACAGTACCCCTTCTAAGAACAGGATTCCTAGCCGTAAAGAGAGAGAGAGAGAGAGAGAGAGAGAGAGAGAGAGAGAGAGAGAGAGAGAGAGAGATCATGGTTACTAATTAATTCAGCAGATATACTCAGGCTACACACTACCCAACTCTCTCCTTACGCCCTCACACACTCCACTCCTATTTTCTCTCTTCCTTTCTCCTTTCCCTTCTCTCCCTTTCCCTTCTCTCCCTTTCCCTTCTCTCCCTTTCCCTTCTCTCTCTCTCTTTCCCCTCTCTCTCTCTTTCCCTCTCTCTCTCTTTCCCTCTCTCTCTCTCTTTCCCTCTCTCTCTCTCTTTCCCTCTCTCTCTCTCTCTTTCCCTCTCTCTCTCTCTCTTTCCCTCTCTCTCTCTCTCTCTTTCCCTCTCTCTCTCTCTCTCTTTCCCTCTCTCTCTCTCTTTCCCTCTCTCTCTCTCTTTCCCTCTCTCTCTCTCTTTCCTTCTCTCTCTCTCTCTTTCCCTTCCCTCTCTCTTTCCCTTCCCTCTCTCTTTCCCTTCCCTCTCTCTCTTTCCCTTCCCTCTTTCTCTCTTTCCCTTCCCTCTTTCCCTTCCCTCTTTCTCTCTTTCCCTTCCCTCTTTCCCTTCCCTCTTTCTCTCTTTCCCTTCCCTCTTTCCCTTCCCTCTTTCTCTCTTTCCCTCTTTCTCTCTTTCCCTCTTTCTCTCTTTCCCTTCCCTCTTTCTCTCTTTCCCTTCCCTCTTTCTCTCTTTCCCTTCCCTCTTTCTCTCTTTCCCTTCCCTCTCTCTCTCTTTCCCTTCCCTCTCTCTCTCTTTCCCTTCCCTCTCTCTCTCTTTCCCTTCCCTCTCTCTCTCTTTCCCTTCCCTCTCTCTCTCTTTCCCTTCCCTCTCTCTCTCTTTCCCTTCCCTCTCTCTCTCTTTCCCTTCCCTCTCTCTCTCTTTCCCTTCCCTCTCTCTCTCTTTCCCTTCCCTCTCTCTCTCTTTCCCTTCCCTCTCTCTCTTTCCCTCTCTCCCTCTCCCTCTCTCCCTCTCCCCCTCTCCCCCTCTCCCTCTCCCTCTCCCTGTCTCCCACACACAATTACTCTTTCTATTCCTTCTTCACACAATTACTCCATCCTTTGAATCCTTTCATCCATTTTGCCTTCTCCCACACACTTCCTCCCTCCCACTCTAGTCCACTCTTCTTCCTCCCTCCTACTCTACTCCACTCTCCTTCCTCCCTCCCACTCTTCTCCACTCTCCTTCCTCCCTCCCACTCTTCTCCACTCTCCTTCCTCCCTCCTACTCTTCTCCACTCTCCTCCCTCCTTTTCTCCACCCACTTCCCTACCCACTCCTCCTTCCCTCACCGTTTTTTCCACCCATCTCATCCCTTTATCTCTTTTCCCATCTCCCTTTCATAATGGTTATCTCTCCCTTAATTTGCCCTTTTTCACCATGTCACATTAAGCTTTCTTTCCCATTGAACCCCCTTCCATGCTCTCATAGTGTTCCCTTCTCCCATATGCCTGGGCATCTGGCTGATTTCCCTAAGACTGAATTTACATACAGGGTTATATCCTGATGGAGTGCCCATGGGTGGAGTAAGCCAAGGGGTAGGTCACACAACTCATGGCAAAAGCAAGTTAATGCTGGGAGGTACTGGGGGTGGAAAGGGTGTCTGCTAGGAGACTTGCTTGGAGGGATCCCAAGAGATGGTGCTAAAAGCTGGGCATGTAAAACACTGCCAGGTGCATGGCCCCCAATACTCATTATGATGGAAGCTGGATGAAAAAAATGGTATTGTAGGAGATATTTAGACTAATTTTACTTTTATGTTTCATGTATTGGATCAGGACATTACAGGTTTCATACCTATTTCAGGATCAAAACCAATGGTTCACTTCCCCGAGACAAACGACTTCCCTCCTCGCCGTCTGCCCTACCACCTTCCCCTTCCCCAGCCTCCACCCAGACCGTCTCCCCGTCCAGCACCACCTCACCTCGCCCTGCCCACACCTCGGCCACCTCAGAGGACGAGCTCAGTGCCATCTTCAGTTTTGACCATCCGGACTTGACCAGCCCCCTTCACCGCACTGCCTCACTCACCAGGTGCTGTAGCCACCTGGGAGACATCTATCATATTATAATATTACCACACTTGACTCGCGATTGCAGAAATTTTATTTTAAAATCTTCAGTAATTCATACAGTAAATCATTTAGCAGCCCTGTTGTACTAAGTGCAACCTAGATTTAATTACATATTTCACCACATTATTTCAACTCTGCTGTGGGCTGTGATTAGTATGGTATTTAAGATGTGTGTAGGATATGGAATAATAATACTTTTGTCAGAATTGGATCTTTCACTCTGCGAGTGTTAACTGTAGCTGTGATCACTGTACATGAAACCTGAGTTGATTGGAGAGGTTTTATCTGGGATTTAATTCTGCATGATGAATATAAATGGAAAACATTATTTGATGAGGAGCTTTCATTGACAAAATTCATCTTCAGTTGAAACATCATCATTAGTAAATAAATTTCCATGAATAATGTTTCATCTTCATGATTTGTTTAATCATAGCACTTCCTGAGCGTAGCTCTGAGTGCATGTAAGGCCTCATTGATTTTAATTGGTTGATAGGTGGGTGGGTAAGTAAGGACATCTGGGAGGACGAGAAGATTATAGATTTAGTGATGTTAAGGAGGTGGATAGTGCTGCAGGTGTGTCTTTGGAGCCATTCATGAGAGAGAAGAGAAAGAAGGACAAGATGGGAGAAAAGGGGAGACACATTTGGAGATGATACACCAAACTTTATTAATGATGTATTTATCTTTTGCAGAAGTGGAACATTGCCCAACTACCCACCCTTCCCAAGCCCGGCTCCCCTGCACACTTCAACCCATTCTCACTCACCAGGCCCAGGCAGTCCCAGAAGCCCTTATGAAAATGTCAGTCCTTCCTATCACACCCACCCAGTTCCCCAGAGCCCCAGGACACGCATTCGGACCTTTGTGGGCAGCAAGGGAGAACGCCGGGACATGTGTGATGGAGTAGAGGGCAGGATGGCTGGCACTGACATTCAGGAGGGAGGGAGTGAGAGTAGAAAAGTCCGTAGTCCGAGAAGCCAAAGGGACAGTGCCAAGGACAAAGAAAATCGAAGTCCCTTCCAACGGTCAGATTGCTCGAGTGTGGTGGACCTGCCCCCACCTCCGAGACCACCCAGGTCCCCTAGAATTGAACGTTCAATCTTGGGTGACTCACCAACCATCAACAAGATGAATGATACTATCAGTCCATCACTCGGTTCATCTTCACCTCAGGTTGCCTCACTTGGGGATGACTCTGTGGCCGTGGCTACTGTGATTTCTATGAGTAGTAGCCAGAAGACTAGTAGTGGCAGTGGTGGCTTACACACATATGAAAACAGTTCAAGTTGTGTTACTTCAATTCATGGCAGACCTAGTGCGGTGGTACATACTTATGAAAATAGTTCAAAATGTGTTAATCTCAGCGCAGTGAGTGAGAGTTTACACACGTATGAAAATAGTCAAAGTTTTAATAATAGCTCATTTAACAATAGCTCCCTAAACAATAGTTCCATAAGCAAGAGCAGTGCCAATAGGTCTGCCATAGATGCCTTTGAGTTTAGTAGTCCGGATGACAAGGTATTACAGCGGTCCTTTGGGCGGAACTCAGGGACCGAGGATGACAACAAAACCAACCGAGTCTTTGAAGAACATCTAATTAAAAACATTCAAGACACTTTCAATATTGAAGTAAGTTTTTGTATTGTAGAGGTGAGAATGAAATTGTTGAAAGTGCAATGAATGTTAAGATTATAGACAGTTATTTCCATGCATTTTTGATTCGTTCTTCTATATCAAAGTTTAGTATAATGTATATGGATATGCCTTCTACTCCTGATTGTTTGTAAGTCAGGTAGCAGATATGCATTTATCAAGTTTGAATTGTTAGTGAATGATTAATTTGTTAGATGACAATTAGTAGTGATTTGTATTGTAATTGCATGGAAATTTTGATGTCAGTTTGTCATGCTTGTTGAAAAAAACTTTGAGGTAAACCATCCCTACTCGCCAACAATCCTGATCACTTCCTATATCCTTTACAACAAAGTATGGTATTCTCAAGATATTTCTCTTGTGACCTACTGAAAATATTTATAATTTCCCAGTCATGTTATATTGTACTTTCTAATATTGAATTCATCTCGCATATCTATTCACTCCTTTTCATTTCCCTCTTCTCTCATATTCCTCCCTTCCCTTGTTTTCCTGCCCTGCCCTTGACAACTGCCTCCCCCCCCTCAGGACGTGGCGGGGGAGGTGGAGCGGCTGCGAGGGGTAAAGGCTGAGGCCTTGGTGACTGTCACAGACCTCAAGCGTCGCATCAATGACCTTGAGACAACAGAGGATGAAACGCTCAGGGAGGTAATGTTGCACAGCAAATTCATATTTAGACACAGCTGAGACGTAGGTGATACAGTATTTTTATGTTATCAAAAGGGTTTCTGTAGGCATGGGCATTTTCAGGAATAGGCCGAATGAATTACTGTATATATCCTGCATATTGTTGGAGGAGACTAGAAAGTGTTGGCATCAGGAAGTGCATCTGGCTGTAAAATATGTTTTGCCAATACAGTATAAGGAATTCATGCATAGGCTCTGATGGGGGTTAGGGAGTAGAAAAATTGTTCAAAGTCTTACGCCCTGAATGGGACCACAAGTGTAAAATTGATAATGAGCTGTTTTCTGTGGAGAAAGTGTGGATGGCCATGCCACAGAAATATAATGGGAAAATTGAGTGTGTGCACAATACTCTGTGAAGCTCCCATCAAACGAGCGGCCAGTTTCCATGAGCCCAATACCAGAAATAAATTCATTTTAATATTGTAGGGAGCATTGTATGTAGATGCAGAGTCACAGAATATTTCAAGTGATGAACCAGGGAGAGGTTTGTTTGAATGATATACTTTACAGCATTGCTTGAATTTTCACATGTTAAGTCTCATAGATAGTTGTCTGTTATACGTACATTAAACCTTATTTTGATGTTTATGCAAACGGTTGCTGGCATAATGTGTTATTTTCATTGTAGAATGTGCATGGTAATTATTGCTTGCATGTATTTGTGTACTGTATCATAATTTTCATACTCATGTGATACAGTACTGTTCTATACCATGTGAAGTAGAATATCATGCAAGATACTGAAAGTTACACCTAAAATATTGAAAATAAAGTACCTGTTCTGTGCATGAGTGTAATGAAGCATTGTTCTGTGTATATTTAGTAATTTAACATCTTCTGACAGTACAGCAATGTTACAGTTTCTGTCGGAAGATGGAAAAATTAGATACACCATTCCATATACCAACTGGTGGCTCTGAAGTAAAAGGTAATGGTAACATCATGGACAAATTTTAGCCCCAAGGGGTTATAGGGACCAGAGGTTGGTGAATATTAGTCTATTTAACAATAGGAGATAAAACCAATCACCCTCATGGAAAAATAAGAGCTATCTTGGGAAACAGGATGAAAGAGTCCATGAGGGAGAGAAATGTGAATGGAAGGGGATGGCTACATTGAACATGGAAAAGGATGGGGGACTATTGGGGAGAATTTCTGGAAGGAATTAGGCATGAGAACTATAGATGGATAAGGAGATGGACTATACTGTAATCTCTGTAATATTCTACAAATTTAGTGGTAGATGATATGTGTGAGTGAGCTATGATGAGTTTAATTGTTGCAGCTGGAGATGGAGAGAGCACTGCTGGAGGGTGAGTTGGTACCATTGCGTGAGGTTGCAGCAGTGGAGGCTCAGCGATTGGAAGACTTGCTCACCCGAAGCAGTGAATTGGATGAGGTGTGCCAACAAGAACGACAACACCACCAGGATGATATAGAGGTAACTTACCTTAATCTTCCTTATTTCCGGTGAAATATGTTAGATACTTTTTAATCCAAGAGTATGTCTCAAGAATTTGTATATTGATGTGGTTATTTCAGACAGTCTCCTTACCTATCTTGTTCTAAACTTAGTTGCCAGAACATAATGTTGATTTAGTGTAGTATATCATTGTCTACCCAGTAGAATGCTTGTCAAAATAGTGTACAAGCAAACATCTTTATATGAACATTTATTATTTGATTTTTCATTCATCATGAAAAACCCAATTTTGCTATGATTTACATTTTCCACTTATATGATCCAGGTTTTCAAATAAAATTTATTGTGCAGGGATGCAGCTCTGAGGGAAAAGTGCCAAGGTGCTGCATCAATACAACGCAATGTCCATGTCATCAAGACCTCATATCTGTATAATTTCAAGGTGTGGGATGAGCAGGGTTTATGGACAGGTAAATAAGGCTTTCCTTATTCTTTACAGACTTGTCGGGTAAGACTTGAGGAGGCAGAGAGAGAGTTGGACCGACTAGAGGGCCACAGTGAAGGCTTTTCTGGCACCACTGATGAAGAGACAGAGATGCTTGAGACTCTGAAGGCACAACATGAGGCAGTGGAGGCAGAGAGAAAGGTGAGTTAGCAAAAATTTATTGTTACCAGAAGAAAGTAGTAATATTAGCATAAAGGAAATCCAGAGACGTGCTTGTTCATTTCTTTTGATTTATTTTTTTTCTTTAAAAGGTCTATAAAGCTGTCAGTGGTGACACTTGATGAATTTCAGAGAATAGTTCAGTATCAGTGTCTTGGATTCAAAGCATAAGAGTACAAGCTTATTTTTACTATACTGTACAGTGCATGTGATTAGTAGGGGGAACCATATGTAATTCATGTTCGGTATTGTTGGTTTATAGTGTGACATAATCTCTTATTGAAAATTTAATGCTGAATCACTTTAAAAAACATGTTATATGAATTAAATTTTTAATTGATACTTTTTTCAAAGAAGCACCAACCCATGTACAGTACTAGATACCAGTAATATGTGGCCTATAATGTTAATACAGCCTGTGTTAACATTAGTTCTTGTGTATTATACTGTAAATGTACTGGTGCTTTGTTGCCATTACTATATTATTGATGAAAGAAAATATTTGGTGAACTTTTTATTTTGACTGTACATGGAAATAGGATACGAAATATACTGTAGCTACCAAATTTCCTACATCTTGAAATCTTAGCTGACTCTGCTTCACCTCTTCCAGTTTTTCTTTTACTATATACGGTGGAAGAAAGCCAAGAAAGTAAGTGGGTTGGTGGCATGGTGGTTTTTTGGTAGACCAGGTTGATGTGCTGTGTTGTCTGACACTAAGAAAAAGTATCATATAGAACTCCCTAATGTGAATGTGAATAAATCCTACAGTGATGAAGAGTATAATGTATTAAGCCTCTTATATCTGCCATTGCAGGCTGTATCCACATTCATCTTTGATCACACCACAGTGAATCTAGTTATTGTGTTTATTTTAATGTGTGAAATTGGCTTCACACTTCCCATTTTCTCATTAGTCATTGCTAGCCAGTGCTATTCACTCTTACATCAACCTTTATAATTGTGGGAAAACTTCTATGATGTGAGACTAAACAAACTTAGTAAGCAGTGATAATGAGAAGTGGAAGCAGTTTGATGCCACAATGAAGATGTCCCTTAATTGAGGAGCTGCCTTTTGAAAATGTCTAAGTGTCAGTGAAAGCCTTTTTAAAGTAATTGCAAAAATTTTATTTATTTTCATACAATTTATGTCCATGCTTTAGACTCTAAATTTTGTGGTGTCTGGACATCTCTTTAAGGCAGGGCTTCAATTTTTCTTCCTAAGGCATGTGTAAATGATGGATTTTATTGAATTACTACAAAATTTTTATTTATTAAGTGTGTTCAACTTAGAATTGCCAACCCCAGACAGTAAGACCTCACAGCCTCTGATGTATTCTTCTTAACTCTCCTTCTTTCATTGTTATTTTGTCAGTATATGTACAATAATTAAAGGGTATTTGTAAAGATTAACCGTATGGCTGTAGATACTGTATGCAGTACAGTATACTGTACTGTACACTGTATAGGATTACAATAAGTCTGTACTGTACTCTTCTTACTATTATGCGATTTCCTTCCTCTTTCATTAATACCATGACATCACTAGTGTTGATATTGTCACTAAATCCATGTATGATATAATTGCAAGTTTTTTTGTTCTTCCATCTTCTCATATAAAATCTTGGCACCATAATTAACGTAGCAGGCTAAAGCCAAGAAATGAAAATTTTACTTCAAGGATATTTAGCTAATGATAGCACTGGTAAACCTGATTTTATACATATTTGCTAGTATCTGCTGGGTAAATACTGTGCTGTGATGCATACACAAGTTTTTCAGTTTTGCTGTAAGATACTATAAACTTATACATGTACAAATAAAACAGTACCTTATAAAGACCTCCAAATGCCACAAGATTCAGTGTTGCTAATAATTATAGTTTAGTTGTGATATTTTTTGTATAACTTACATTAGGTGCAAGTTTTAGTAGCCAGTAAGCTTCTGAATGGTGCCCCATCAGCCTGACTGTACAGGAGAAAGAGAAGAGAAATATACAAAGTCATCTTAACATTATGCTATTTGAGCTGCTGAGGTCTTACTACAATGAACTACATTATGGAACTGATACAATTTATAAGTTTGCTTAGATATCAGGCTATTTGTTGCAATAAATAATATTTGTTTAATGTTTTGTATTGACAAGGATTGACAAGCTAGTGTTGATTAGATAAAGCATTTTTTTATTATGCTGTATTAGTGTCATCCTGGGTTTTGCAGAACTAATTTCAACCTGCTTATTTTTATAATATGTATTACAAGAAGAGCTTCAGTCCAGTAATGCTTTTGTCTGTTTAGTTTCTGTTAGAGATTTTGTGAATGTGTTCGTGTGTGTGACGTTATCTGCATTATCCAGAAAATATTTCCGATAGTAATAAATATAAATAATTGTTATCTGTAAGAAACACCGGATAAAATATTGTAAATTTTAGCTGCAGAACTAAATACTATCTTTATGCAGGAGAGGTAAACTAACTGATACTGTAATATCCTGTGTGCTAATAAGGTGTTTCTGTGTGGTGGCTTCTGGTAAGCACCTTAGGCATTCCATAATAACACAGCACAGTAATATGCAGAAATACTGTAAATATGGAGTTAATGCCAGAATTTTTATTGTCGCTTAAGTAAATAGAGGATTTACGAGACTCTCTTTCCAGTATTTTTATGCTCGAGGATTTGAATGGCTTTGAACTTTATCATTAAGTATTGTAAAGGTTTGTATTTATTTTGCATAATGCAGTGCAAGACGGTCTGATGCTGTAGCTTGAAAGTCCTCTCTTAGGAATAATACAATGTGATTTATTGTCTCTTATTGATAGGTAATACTGTAGTAGCATAGTTTCATGAATCTCAGGAAATGTGACTGGGTTACTCTCTCTTCCATGTCTTTCTTGTTGATCATAATCTTTATGTTCTCTACATATGAAGTATGAAGCTAGACCCACCAACACAATATAAACTTGTATATGGAAGTCATCACATATGCTCTACTGTACCAGCAAGATATTCACTCATGAATACCCTTCTTCCTTCTTCACTTGACAGCTACTGACACAACCCAACACATTTTGTCTGCTGGATAGTGGGATAACTTCTATCACTCAGTTTCCCATTGGCAGGGAGTGACATAACTTTTTTATGATGGAACTGTGCCTGCTTTGGTAGGAAATATTTTTTTAAATGTTTCTCCCATGGTCAATCCAATGATGGGGCTCTTTCAGGAGGGAGTGGATGCTCAACACTATATGTGTGCCCAGATAAACAGAGTTAATTATAAGCTCCTGCACATTCTTTTGAAAATGAAGAACACACTATCAGAACAGGCATTGAAAATCATAATGCAGTTAGAATTATGTGGTTAGTGATGAGTGAATGATATACAGTAGTACAGTATAAAGATTTATTCATTCCAATTTCAGAGGTGCCTCACCCATTGTAACAGTTAGTATTGATAAATGATTTTGATACAGGTAATTGTTAATCTTGTGCATATTTTCTTTTCAAATTAGTCATGTATGAAGTATATTAATTACTCCTAAATTTTAAATACTAAAATGATTTCCATATTTGCTGTAACAGGTGTTTGAGGACACAGAGTTCCACCAAATGGAGGCGGAAGCACACAGGGAGGCAGAACGTGAGGAACTAAATAAAGAGGTACTGTACAGTACAGTCATCACCATTATCATCTTCTCTTCCTTTTGCATTCTTCCTTTCCCATCATACTAGGGTTGGACATGCATAACCACTCTTCCACTGCTTTCTAATTCTAGAGCACTATAAAGATAAGCCAAAAGCAGTTATTACCATAATTTACATACCTTTAGCTACAGTATTTAGCTTCTGTAATGGGAAATGAAACTAAGTTCATATGTTTTTCCCGCTTTCTCCCCGTTTTATTCCCTCAACTCTTCGCACCAAGCGATCACTTTTATACACAAACCTGTAACAGGCTTCAAATCACAAAACAAAATTCCCTCACGAAACAAATCTTCACAAATCCTTACTAACCTAATCTTTACATATCTTCGCTACATTCACATCCTACAGCTTCATACCGGTATAAAGATTTATGCAAAGATATTTTAAACTATTATCAGACTTCACACAAACCATAAAGACAACTGTGGTATGTATTTACTTAACATGAAAGGTGTTTGCAGATCTCTGAGGTGAGGGAGAAGCTGGAAGGATTGCAGGTGAAGATCAGGGAGCTGGAGAACCACATGTTAGAGGTTACCAGTTCTGTTAAACACGAGGCTGAGGACTTGGAGAGAGACAGACAGGAACTCCTCACAAAGATATCCAAGGTCAGCAATTGAGAAAGAAATAACCAACTGTATATTTTGCACTTGAAATAATGTACCAATATAGCTAATAAAAAATAACAGGGTGATTGGAAGTTGCTACTAAACTAAAGTTACACACATGCAGTTTTATGGTTACAAATATCAATTCTGTACATCTGCTAAGGAGCTACTGTTTTTGGCTCAGTTTGTTCTCCTGTTTTTAATTAGAGAATGTAGAATTAAGTTGAGAAGTGTATGTATGTGTGTATGGCAGGAGCGTGGACGTTTGACGGCAACTGAGAGGCGGCTGGGGGAGCTGCAGCGGTTGGGACTAACCCCTCCCAATGGACAATGTTCACCTGCTTGTTCATCTGACACAGAGGAGGTACACTATATCTAACCTTTCACAACACTCGCTAACATTTTTGAAGAGGTGTCCCAGCAGGAATAGGCATAACTTGACAAATGATTCCTAAGGGTATGCTAAAATTTGAAGGTTATTCGAAGGTGGGTCTAGTTACAGCCATATTTTGTTACAAATTATGTCTGTTTTCCATATACTTTTCAATAGATATAACTTGATAACCAATGCATGTTGGACACATTTTTGATGAATGTGTCAGTCTTGGAATGTTTGCAGGAATCATATGCTAAACTTATGCTCTGTCCTCCTGAGATCACCTGCACATGTTTCTCTAACTTATTACAACTCACACCAATCAGATAAATCTTTCACAAACCTTTTACATTGCTCGCTTCACACTTACAAGCCTCAGTAACCTGTAACTCTCAGTGCCTCTCCTGGGTGTTACACATTAATTAAAATTGTCAAAAATAGGCAGATATATAAGAATATATAAGGTAACACCATTTGACTAATAACTGACCTTTGTGATCAAGCAAGAGTTAATTCTTGGATTAGGGTTACCTAAAGGTCTTACTTACAGTAGAGTAAAAGGACACTTTCTGAAAACATGCAATTACCATTATGTTCTGTCAAAGAAAACCTTTAAAAGCATGTTACTTTCACTCATAACTCATGTGGAGATTTCAGAAGTGACTGAGTGAGTTTCTCCAGAAGGGTGCATATCAATTGTAAACCCTTGATAGCTTACCCAAAATGTTATTACAGGTACTGTATAACCTTTGGGGTTGGCTAATCTGAAGCGTGATGACATGAGGAATTTAACTGAATGTTATTAATATATTGTATTAGCTTCATAAGAATGAACTGATCAGAGTTGTTTGACTAGATGTTGCTACTTTAACCAATAATCAAAATGAGAACACATTGAGGAGAGTGGTTTACCCTGACTGGTGGCCTTCAGAGTGGTGGTACGGAACTGACAGAACGTCTGTCCCGGCTGCATCTCCTCGACCGCTCCCAGGAGGACTTGGACCGTATTCAGCAGGTAGGGTGGACTGAATCCATTACAGTGGTACTGTATATCATAGATGACCTATCCAGTTAAAAGGAACTTTTATGCCAGTTATAAACTACATAGTACAGTATTTTTTTCCATGAGTCACATAGGGCAGTAATGAGCCCTGTACTGTACATTACCAAAGTTAGATTGGAGAAATTTGAAAAATATGTTGCAATGATTCTATTCAAGAGTCTACACCATCCAGGACCTAGACATGATAAATTTGTCCCCTTTGCTCTCCTCTTTAGGTGACTTCCTCCACCCCCCTTGGCTGCCCTGACGGATCCTTGGGACGCAAAACATCTGCCACACTCATGGAAATTGAGCGCAACCGACAAATTCTCTTAGCCAAACAAGGTAAATTTTTGCCAGTTTCTTCCTCAGTCACCATGTAAAGCCACAATTTGATTTTGTCATAAACTAGCTTTTCACTCGCATATTGACACCAGAATATAATTACCTTACTTTCTTTAGTGATTATACATCAACCTCTTACCATGACAGGGACTCGTGTCATAGAGAATGAACGGCGACGTGTAGAGGAATTGAAGCGGAGGGTGGCAGACGAGGTCAAGGCTGAGTGGGAGGAGCGCAAGGCCAAGGAGCAGCGGGAGGTGAACTGTGCATCCCTCAATAGTGTTGGCTCGGAGGACTCCTCACTCACATCCTCAGATCTACACACGGAGAGGTGAGTATTCCACTTTGATATATCATATTAAATGAGCCATAAACCTGGTTTTTCTTGACCACCAGTTTAAAAATGTACCAAGTATAAATCAGGCAACAGAGTTAAAAAAGATAGCATCATCATCAATACTGTTACGGGAAATGAAACTAAGTTCATATGTTTTCCCCGCTTTCCCCCTTATTATTCCTCCAAGTATGCATGTCACCTGATCATATGCACTGATCCTTATAAATCTTTACAAACCCAATCTTTATATACATATCTTCACTACATTCACATGCTACAAATACCTATTTCCCTTTTTTCAAGGGGAGGGATAAATTAACACTGTATGGTAGATTTTGGGGAATTTTCAAGATAGTGCAAACTTCTTCCCCCTCAGAGGCTGTTCAGTACGTTAACCTGCAGACCATTCTATGTTAGATATGAAAAAAATACCTAAGATATGCTTTCATATGTGAGTGCACACAAACACCCTCTTTCCCTGAAATTTCACGTGTCTGCACTGAAAAATTATTACCTTTTTTTTTAATAAATGCTTCAAGAATTGTATTTGAAGTGAACATATTCAGATATCATAATTTGCTGCCAGGACAGGTTTATGGGCTATTTACACACCTGCTTATAATAATATTGCCTCCCTCTTGTAGTGTGATCCCTCCCTTGCCATAATAGGACATCAGAAATAAAGTGGCATATTAACCAACCAGAAGAAATGAGGCTAATGCTTTTAATTCGGGAACTACTTGGATCTGTCCTGTAAAAAGAGTAATAAATAACACAGCATTGCAGAAGAGAGGTATGTGGGACAAAAGAAGAATATATTCTGATTAGTTAACATGTCTCGCCTCGTGAAGCTACAAAGCAGTGTACTCGAGTCATTTCCCTTGGTGTGGAGATTGCATCAGTTGTATGTAAAACAGTTGAATATTCCTTGCCAAAGTAGTGACCTGTATAATACCTATGAACAGGGAATCTTCAGAAAGTTTACTCTGATTATACTGGTATGTTGGTGTGAAGTAAAAAATGGTATCTTAACAGGCAACCATGCTGTGTTATACTGTATTGTAGTAATTTCCTGTACAGTTGTACAGTACAGTACAGTATACCAAATATAACATTGTGTGAATCCTTGATTGATATGTAAAAATGTTGGTTATAGTGAAGAATGATTGAATATTCTGCAGTATGTGCACTTAATATTGTTTATCAAATAACGAGAAAAATACTGTGTAAAATTACAAGTAGAGAAGCAGAGAGAAGTAGACATAATGGAATATCTGAGGCTGACCCTAATATGTCTTGTGTGACTAGGTAACTGCATAGTATTTACAAAAGCTACATACAGTGGTCTGAATATAAGCTTTAAAGTTAAAGTCTATGTTTAGCTAAGCATTTTCTTAGCTCCAAGCATATTGAAAATACTTCCATGTGACTCAGCCTTTGAGAATGCAGTGTGTGTGACAGACTTATGAATGGTGGCTGCATGGTTGACTGTGTTGAGAATGGGGGATGGTAGTGGGGGGGGGGGGTTTATGACAAGAGGATGGGGAGGTGGTAGTAAGTGGGGGGTGAGCAAGTTTGAGGAGAATATTTGGGAGATTAAGGAGGAGGGGGACGGTAGGTACCAGGAAGAAGGGGGGTTATTTTTGGTAGGGGATGGAAGAGGTGGGGACAGAGAAAGAACATTAATGAGGGAGGGGGATGTCAAGAGTGAAGGTGAGGCCAGAGGGATCCAGGAGAAGGGAGAGATGAGAGGAATGCTGAGGATAGGAGAATATGAGAGGGATACCCAAGTGGGGAAGAGAGGGGATGTGTGTAGATCGCCGGTCAGATACTTGTTAATATAGAGGCCCACTATCTTATGCCATAAGTAATGATCAGAAATAAAAGTCATGCTTCTGAAGTGGGAAATATTATGTGCATTGAAAAGACTCATAATATTTGTTAAAATTTGAAAATACACTACTAAAAGACAAAATATCATTGTTTGTCCCTTGTGTGGGAGAAAAATGGATATACCTGTTTCGTAAGTACAGTATATAAATAGAAAACAGCACAAAGAAAAATCTAGATTCATTACCTAAAACGTTTACAAACAAGTTATAGTGCTACTCTGGTGACTTTCCGTGTGGACATTGGTGGTGTCGCATATAGACTAAGGAAGCTCCCAGTGTGTGTGTGTGTGTGTGTATGTGTGTTGTGGGGGGCCTCGCCAAGAATGTGTCACTTGCAGTTCAGGGGTGACACACCAGCCTTGCCTTATTGTTATAAATTTTACTCGGGACCAAAACTGGAGTAAGAGGATCAAAAAATGATAATCCTCTCCCTTATCATTTGTGTACTGAAATAGAAGTGTGGCACTGCAGATGAGGGGCAAGCATTGATTAATATAACACTTTCTAAGCCCAGTTATGAGTTTTTCCCTGCCATTTTGGAATGTGATTAGCCAAGGGTGTAACTATTGAAAAGTATTTACCTCTGGTAGCTTGTGTAGGATTATTTAATTACTCTGTTTTAAATTTGATTGTGATAATCCCTTTATTTATTAAGCTGTTATGTAAATGAACAGCGAAAGATAACAAGGGTTTAGGTATAGTAACTCACAAAAGTCTGTGCATTTTGTCTTAATTATGTTTGATCCAGTCTTTAATATAAATTTTGTTTTCCTTCAGCTTTGTCTTCCTTGTCATGTGTCTATGTAACAACTATGCATGGCTTGTTTTCATTGCTGATGAACTGGCAAAATCCTCATCCATATATTGTACTGTATACAGTTTCATGGGATGTACAACGTCTGTGATTGTGTACTCTGCTTCATACATATCAACCAGCTTGCTTCAGTGTAGGAAATTATGGCACATACTTAATTTTTTTTAATAAACTTGGTGATCATGTAATGTGTATGTACTGTAGAACACAAGTACCATACAGTTCCAAGCAGAGGAAGGGGAAACAATGCCTCGCCCTCTCTACATTGGAATAGAGTCGATGATAATTGTCTACTTCTTTCTGTGTCGTGTGGTTGTTAGTGATATACTCTACTATACTGTATAATATATATAGTGTTGATCATAAACAAATTTCTATAAGGGATTATCAATTTAGAGCACTTTAAGGTTTTACTGGTCCCCACTTTATATGCAGCAACTGAGGTAATGTTTCCCCTTCATCAGCTTGGTACTCTATAGTACTTATAAAAAGCTCATCTATTTTTAAAAATGGCCCATGAGGTTTGATAGTGTTAACTCTACCACATTTTTTCAGTAGAGATGTCAGCCTTAGTTACTGCTGTAGTGCAGGTTGGCAGTATCAGAGAAATATTTCCTGGCTGGTGGTTATAAAACAAATTGAATTTCACATAAATTAATTATGTTCTGACAGATCATTCTAATTAAAGCTTGAAGGTCAGTAAGCCAGGCAGAAAAAGTAGCAAGATCAGTGCACAAGAAGCTTCCTTGTGATGTTTACAAGGCATTGGCCGTGAATCTCGGTGAAGTGTAGAGCACGACTGAATAAAAGCTTTGTGGGAGGTGACAGTGACCATGGAATCTTTATGAGCCAACCACAGTCACTATTCTCCCTTGATGTGGTCTGTAGATAATGTAAGGTTTTCTCACATGCACACCACATGCTGGAGAGTTTATATCCACAATATCTTATGATACTGAAACTTAGGTTTGGCATGGATATGAGATATAGAAAACGTGAATGTGACTCATTTTACTGATACAGTATATCTGTCCTTCCCTTTGTTAATCTGATTTAATTCTTCCAGTCTGGCTGTGGAACTACCCACCTTTTGAGGGAAGGGATATGGGGTAGTGATGATGATGTACAGTCATTGTTATTGTCATTCTTATAACTTCTCTCTTCTTGTCTCTTCCACAGCCTGTCTAGTGACGATGTACTAGAGAAGCGTAGCAGTGGTGAGAGTCAACACCGGGATGTTTCTCATGTCAAGGTAATGTTTCACTACACTCTTTGTTGATGTAGCTGCATGATCACTCAAAATAGTATATGCCTGATTTGAATTTCCTAATGAACATGATAATTTGTGTCATAACCATGTTCTATACATTACATTATACCATACAATTCCCTGAAGTTAAACATTATTTTTGGATATTTGAAGAATATTTCCTTAACATTCTGATCTGATGGTTCTTGGAGATGGAATGTTTCAGTTGACAATGTTTGCAATGTAAATTTTATTACAATCAATTTGCAGAACTGTAAAAGCATAAGTGTTAGGGACTGTATGTGAATATGTACTGTATAATAACAATGTTATAATTCAGCAGTCATACTTTAAAAATAATGTAGGTAATTTAGATCTGCAGTATTATTTTATGTTAAACAGATAAAGTGGCCAGGTGCTTTTTGAAAGTACAGTACAGGTATATGCATGTTGGTGTACTTAGTAACTTTTTATAAATATTCATCATTAGACCAAGAGATGTGTTGAGGTTCCATTGTTGAGTACTGTATAATTGGCCTTTGGAAAATACAGTGTACTTGGCAAGATTAATTAGCTATATATTGTGAACATGTATAGTGTTTTATACATGATTGGAAATATTACATCAAGGCCAGCAGAGACACTTTGTGGTGAATAAAGAAAATTATCTCAAGGATATTAAAAGGTGAGTAATTTTGGCAACTCTACTACACCTGCTGCTGATAGCTTCAACCCTATATTATATTGACAGTGAAAAAGTGTACATTATAGTAGACTATATTGTAGAAATTTATGACGTATTTACTAGTAAGAAGTGGGAGCATTATTTTTACTTTGTATTGCTAATGTCATAAAAATACCAGTATCTAAAGAGTATCTAAAAAAAAAAGCCAGCTTAAAGTTGGATAGAAAAACTGGTACTATACGTTTTTCATCCCATTGAAAGTACAGTACTGCCAGTCCTCTGTATAACACACGGGAAAATATCAAGTAAATAAAAACCAAGGAGTAAAAACTGATGTGTCATTGATAATTAATTCCTTCAGCCAGTAGTAACTTTTGGCAGAGAGAGAGAGAGAGAGAATAATGAATATCTGTTTGTCTGTGTGTATTAATATCTTGTAGGGATATACATAATAGGCACGTTCGTGCGTCATATTTGTACAGTCATTTAAGTCTCCTTTGAAATTAATAAGTTTTATCTTTTGAAATTTTTCGCTTTCCAACTATGAACCTAAATAAAATATGGTGCCGAAATGTGAAAGAAGTAAAATCGTGTTGGGACGTCACGTGTGTTGTGCTGTAAGCCTTACCGAGCAACTACCGAATGACCTTTCTTGACCTCCTCAGCCTTGCCCCGTGTGTGTGTGTGTGTGTACAAGTAGTGTGGCGCGTGTGGAGGTGACGGCGGTGCTAGTTTACGTGTGTGTGCATTAGTGGAGGAACAGTACGAGTAAGGTGTGTGTATGTGTATTGAGTTATAAGTGGGGTGCCGTGTAGTTACATGTTGGGTGTCGTGTAGGAAAGTGGTTTAGGTTAATTAATGTACAGGCTCTCAAAAATGAATAGTCACCCCGTGATATGATATTTTTCGCAACTACCAATGTTACAGACGACGTGAATGCCTGGTTAATAAGAATGCCTCGTGTGGTGTAGCATAATACATCGTTCGTGCTGTAAGGATGACTATTTTTTTAAGGCCTGTAGACTGCTATTGATGTATACATAGTGAAGTACCCATTTGCTGCCACCTACTGCACGAAGATTATCAGAACAATCCCCATGTCTGTTGAATATGGCTCGATTGTATTTTTAGTACGGCATAAGTCATTCCGGTTGATATTTTGTCATTGCAGTGATGAGAACATATCAAAACACAGTTGATTCATCACCGTATCTTATCAAATCAATGTGATAAGGTGGTGATGTATATTATTATGTTGTACAGTGACGTATTGCAAAGAATATGTAATCGTGTCAGTTGCAGTGACGTGTCTAATTGTACCTCACCGTATCTCTACTAAGTGGGTGTTACTTGCTGAAGAACTGTTATCCATTGCCTCGTTTCTTTCTAATATTTTCTTCAGTAATCTGGTAGACCAATTGAAGCCTACTCTATGTAATAATACCGTAATTGCTTTCCTTTATACTTCTTCTTTTGTTCCTTCATATTTGTTCTTTCATATTCATTTTGTTATTCCTTCATGCTTCGTTAGTCCGTCTATTCATCAACCCTCGTTCGTTCGTTCGTTCGTTCTCACACCTTCCTCATCGATCACCATGCCCACTATATAAGCTGCTATCAGTACACAGACCCCTTATCTCTTATATCTACCCCTGACCTGATAAGACAAGACTGAGGTAACGAGGCTAAACAATCATTCCCAGTGTTCGCCCCAAGTCAGTAGTACAGCATCAGCAGGATTCGACCATCTGTAATCTCGGTCTGTCTGTCTTGAACTCATTATCTTCGTCAGTATCAAGTCGTCTCTTCTTTGTCGGTGGGTGGTGATGTTGTCTTTCCCTCTGCTGTTGCTGGTGAATTAAGGGGAACATTGTTGGGCGAATTGGATGAAGTGATAGATTCCTCCAAACTCTGCCTAAACACAGACTACTTGCTTCAGTGAAAACAAATAAAGAATCTGTTTTGTTGTATTGTTCGGAAGGCTGTGTAGACTCCACTTCGCTCAAAATATACGACCCCCTTAAAATTTTCGACATCCCTTTAGAGAATAAGTGAGGGAACAGCAGCAGCAGCAGCAACAACAACAACAACAAGGATTGGGGTTGGTGAGTGCGGCACGAGGCAAAGGTCAGTGTGACGAGTGAAAGTGGTGGAAGTATACAGTATCTATCAACAGGGACCATGTACGCACAGTTAGGGACAAAAAATAAATATGTGACACACTTCATGTATAGCCTACTGTAGTCTAGAAGGAAGCTACATGTTTTTAATTGTTTTGTTCATGGGTGGGGAAATTAAGCTATAATGTCATCGTGTTAATGGTATGATGTTGTATATTATAAACTGTTTATGTATGTATATTTTTGGCATAAACTAAATTTCCTAGTCGTGCTTATCGTTTGTTATCGCACTCTTTAGGACAGATTTAATAACGTCTTGCAGTAACATTATAAAGATATTAATTTACTTGAAAATGGAGGGCAGCTAGGTCAGACTCCTTTTCTCATGATATTTAGAGAATCTTATTTGTATTGTTATATGTGTGTTGTTCTTGTCCGTGTACATTAAAAAGAACCCTATTGCATACATTGTGATTGAACATAAATATACCCATGATTATTTCAGTAGAGGTAAAATCACTGACGTATGGAAAGGCAAGATGGGGTTAAGCTTGTCTGGGAGTGTAGAATTAAATATATGCAAATATTCAAATGAGGGTCAGTGTAGGAATCAAGGGTTCAATTGTTGCTTCCCAGACCCCTCCTATCCCCTTCTTAGATACACCCCCTGGGGAATTTGAACATGGTATTGAGGGAGATGAGTGGATATTAAGTTTTGATGGTGACTGTGTTGTGTGTGAGTGTTGTTGTTGTCTGGGTGTGGACAGTGAGTATGCAGGTCAGGGACGGTCATATGCCCAGTCTACCTTCATCTCTGACCTTGCCGGACCTGCTTGCCTGCCTGCCTGCTTGCCTGCCTACCTGACTGCCTGCCTACCTGACTGCCTGACTGCCTGCCTGCCTGACATTTCTTACTTAGGGCATCAAATCTGATCAACTTTATTTAATCTGAGTTAGTACTCACTGAGTGTTTACGTCCGTGACAGTCAATGGTGGTCGGTGCTTTAGGTGGATGATCTTGCATATTTTAGCCTCATTAGATGTATACAGTCACTTATACCATGCAGTCTAGAGCAGCATTCCCTTCGTGTCTGCAGTCCCACGTCTTTATCACCTTTTCCTTCGTCTTACCGTACCTACAGGGTCTTCCAAGCCTAGGGCGGTCTTACATCCTCCTTATGTACCCGTTTGTCGACTGTTGCGGGTCATAGACTGAAGTAAGACTCTACAGACTTCTAACATCACACACAAACACACAAGGCACTTCTACTGTATCGCATGCACTCACCCCACTTCTTCCTCAAGCAACCCTTTCCACTCCTCCCTAAACAAGTGTAGGATAGGCTTTTTTTTTTTTAGCAATGTCATCCCATATTGGATAGAATGACGTACACATGTTTGGTATCATGATTATCCAAGTGTGAGAGACGACGATTCCTGATAATTTATTGTGATTGTTAAGGATGTAGGTAAAGTATGGTATAGTTATTATTGTAGCCCCATTTTAGAATTAGTTACAATTATAAAAGACGAGTTCCATAGCCGCTATCCAGAAGTATAATAATAATAATAATAATAATAATAATAGTAGTATTAGTAGTAGTAGTAGTAGTAGTAGTAGTAGTAACTCCACGTGGCTGCCATCATGTATATAATTGCCTCGGTGAAAGCGTCGTTAGATCCCCTTGAGTGACTGCGTCTTTTAAGGGGAGATTCTCTAGTGTTGTTGAATTGGAAGGTCTCTGATTCCTCCAAACTATGCTAGGAAACAGGTCATCCATTAGTAGTAACATTGAGGGGATTTGTTTCGTGGGATAGTTTGGAGTAACTCGTAGCCTTCAAATTCACCAACAAAAGAGTCTTCCCTTCCTGCGTCACAGTTTGCTTTCGTGACAGTGTGGGCCAGGTATACGGGTTGGTGACACAGCTAACTGTATTTTATGGTATTTATCAGATGCAGGTGTGTCCTAAGGTTGAGATATGATCATCCTATAAGAGAGAGAGAGAGAGAGAGAGAGAGAGAGAGAGAGAGGGGGAGAGAGAGAGAGGGAGAGAGAGAATTTATGAGAACTTCAAAGGGTTCAGGTACCTCCCCCCCTCCACCCCCTTCCCTGAAAAAAGGAGAAGCAATATCTTAATTAGGGATCAAATTAATTCTGAAGTGAACAGTGAGAGTTTTGTTGCTTCAGTCCGTCTCCAGCAATAATTTACTGTCAAGTTTGTCATAATGCATGATAGAAACTCAGGAATGCTCTCTGCTGTGATTATACAAGGAACGTGGGGATTGTACAACCTCTCTCTCTCTCTCTCTCTCTCTCTCTCTCTCTCTCTCTCTCTCTCTCTCTCTCTCTCTCTCTCTCTCTCTCTCTCTCTCTCTCTCTCTCTCTCTCTCTCTCTCTCTCTCTCTCAAGTAAGTATATACATATTTCTTAGTTTGCGGTTCTCTTTATCTTACCTATTTTTATATAGATAAGTGACTTAGAAGGAACACATTTCATCACTGACTGACTGACTGTACACATTCTCAGATGGCGTGACGTACACAAGGTTACTCTCTGTGCTGTTTTCTCCTTGATGCTCTTCGTGTTTTTATCCATATCCCAGGGTAGCCTTAATTTAACAGCATTTAACCCTATAGCTCTCACCACGCAAGGTTCATTCGTGTGCGTCATAATATTATCACCATTATCACACTTAGTTAATTGTCTGTTAGTGAAGTTACGTAATTGTATTCAGGTCTGCTATCAACACCACTACCTATGTATCCACCACAGCTAAACATTTATACAGTATTATAATTATCATCCATCCAGTATAAGTGCTTGGCTGGTATATGCTGCATTTATCATTTGTTTTTGTTTTTCATTTACGGGTATTATCCCACCAGAGGGTCATACCCACACCAAACGTATTCTGACACACACACACACACACACACACACACACACACACACACACACACTTATCTGTTGTTATCGCTTATTAAAATCTCACCACAATACCGCCATGCCAACTCACCAACACCACCACTACTTCCATCACCACCACTTCCATCACCACCACTTCCACCATCACCACCACCACTTCCACCATCACCCCCACCTCCATCACCCCCCACCTCCCCCTCCACCACCAGTCAGTCACACCTCTCTCTCTCTCCCTCTCCACCTTTAATGTAGAGAGAGAGAGAGAGAGAGAGAGGGGCATGTGGAAAGGGGCCATAAATTCTGCCCCTAGTCAAGCTTTTTAGGGTGTGTAATTGTTCTTGTTTTGAAAGTGTTGGTTGTGGCACGCGTTGTTGTTGTTGGGTCAGATGATGTGTGTGTGTGTGTGTGTGTGTGTGTGTGTGTGTGTGTGTGTGTGTGTGTGAGTGTGAGTGAGTGAGTGAGTGAGTGAGTGAGTGTGTGAGTGTGAGTGTGAGTGTGTGTGTACAAGGAAAATTAGAGGTCTGTGTGCATTATTATAGTTACAAGAATAGATAAGCAAATTGTCGATAGGAACCCTGCAGTGTGATTTAGTATAGTAAAGTATTTGAGAAGTGAACCAAGGAATATGCAGTATAAATAAGTATGCCTCTTTTATTCCCCCTTAATAAACAAACATCCTCTCTTATTTTCCTTAATGACCCCCAAAGTATTCGATAAGCACAGAACCTTTTTATACAACCCCCAAGGTCTTAAATAATCTCCTCTTTTTTCTTTTTTTTCGACCTTGGCTCACGCTACGCCACGCTACACTCGGAAAGACTCACGCACAATAGAACCATCGTGTCCTTCCAGCCGTGACACTCTGATGGGGAACACACACATTGCTAGGGATATACACGACTATTATATGGGCCGTAAATATTGTCTGTTCGAATGGCTTAGTTTGATTTCTCATGGGTTATGGTTGGTTGTCGTGTTTGGATATTTGTTTGGTAATGTTGGTGCAGTTAAGATTTTTGTTGTATTGTGTGTGTGTGTGTGTGTGTCTGTGTGTGTGTGTGTGTGATGTGGGGGGTAGGGGTGAAGAAGTGACTCAGAATAGCGGCATAGACTAAAGGTTTCCTATCCCTCAGTAGTTTTGCAGAGTAATGTACAGTTGTGTCTTCAAAGCAACTGACGAGAGAAGAGAAGTGAAGGGGAGGTAGAACGGAACAAAACAGAGGGTGACAGTTTGTAGGGGTAGAAAGAGAGAGGGAAATGAAAATAGAATAGAATAGAGAGAGAGAGAGAGAGAGAGAGAGAGAGAGAGAGAGAGAGAGAGAGAGAGAGAGAGAGAGATGAAGAAGAGGTACGTGGGTAAATGATGATAAAGGTGAGTGAAAACGAGGATGATATCAGGGATGAAAGGAAAGAAGGTGATGGAGAGGAAGAATAAAATGTGAAGATAGCTGAAGAAGAGAAGAGAAGGGAAGGGAAAGGATGAATTGAGAAAAAGATGGAGGAAGGGATAGGTCGAAACCACCACTAACACTACTACTATTACTACTTCTATTACTACTTCTACAATTACTACTACAATTACTACTTCTACTATTACTACTTCTACTATTACTACTTCTACTATTACTACTTCTACTATTACTACTTCTACTATTACTACTTCTACTACTATTACTACTTCTATTACTATTACTACTTCTATTACTACTACTACTACTACTACTACTACTACTACTATTACTACTACTATTACTACTACTATTACTACTACTATTACTACTACTATTACTACTACTATTACTACTACTATTACTACTACTACTACTACTTCTACTACTACTACTACTACTATTACTACTACTGCTACACAAATAAAAACAGCAAATCCACCACAGTTATTCCCACTATACCATCTATGTAAAAACAGCCAAACCACCACTACTCCTACTACCACTACCACCACCACCACCTTTAATACATTGAACACTGTCACTACCACTATCACCATCATTAATATAACCAAAACTTCCCTTCCCTCCCCTCCCTGCTTCTCTGATCTCTACCCATTTCTCTCTTTCCCACCTCCTCCCCTCACTCTACCTTCCCATGCACCTCCTCTCACTCTCTCTTTCCCACTTCCCCTCTTTCCACCTCCCTTCTCTTTCCACCAACTTTCTTTCTGTCTTACTCTCCCTTATCCCACATCCCCTCACTCTCATTCCCTTATCCCCCTTTCCCACCTCCCCTCACTCTCTTTCCCACCTCCCCTCACTCTCTCTTTCACTCCTCCCCTCACTCTCTCTTTCCCACCTCCCCTCACTCTCTCTTTCCCACCTCCCCTCACTCTCTCTTTCCCACCTCCCCTTCTCTCTCTTTCTCACCTCCCCTCACTCTCTCTTTTCCACCTCCCCTCACTTTCTCTTTCTCACCTCCCCTCACTCTCTCTTTCCCACCTCCCCTCACTTTCTCTTTCTCATTCTCACCTCCCCTCACTCTCTTTCCCACCTCCCCTCCCCTCACTCTTTTTTTCCCACCTCCCCACACACACTCTTTCCCACCTCCCCTCCTCTCCCTTTCTCACCTCCTCTCCTCTCCCTTTCACTCCTCCCCTCCTCCTCACAGTATTAATATCACCACACACACACACACACACACACACACACACACACACACACACACACACACACACACTACAGTAATAATCTATACTGATAACACTTGTATTATTGTATGTGGTACGTGTATTATCACTATTTCCGTCACCACTATCTCACCAGTACATCAACACGGCTACCACAACTATTACACTTTATATACCATTATCACCATCACAACAAGGTTACCACAATTACAGACACTATTGCCAACAAACCACCACCATCTCTACCATCACTATCAACTACTTTCTTACTAGTACCACTATTTTTTTTATTTCTACAACTATTTTCCTACTAGTGTCACTATATTTTTTACTTCTACAACTATTTATTCTTACTACTACCACTTCTTTACTACTACAACTATATATTCTTACTACTACAACTATATATTCTTACTACTACCACTATTTTTTAACTCAAACCATCACAACAACAACAGCGATATCTACCATTATTATTTTATTTACTACTACTATACCTTCACCACCACCACCACCACCACAACAACAACAATACTTCCACTATATTTACTACCAACACTTGCCATTAACGCCAAAAGCCACTACCATACCACAAGGCTCAATAAATCATGGAGTGGTTGTCTTTACATTTTGGCAGTCTCGTGTGTGTGTGTGTGTGTGTGTGTGTGTGTGTGTGTGTGTACTAGGGTCGTGTGTTTTGTGTTTGTGTATGTTTGTCTATGTTGGAGTGAACAAACTATCTGTCTATTTTTTTTTCCCTCTCTCTCTCTCTCTCTCTCTCTCTCTCTCGAGACAACCACCTTGCCGTCGGTGAGAGAGCTTGTGTGATCTGTTTGAATTTTGCTAGCTATGCTGGGGGACATTTAGTCCAGTTGGGTTACCCGTGCCAGAAAGGTAGCGTTATTAGGATCCTGACTAAGAGTTGTCAAATCTTCATGTTAATATTAAGTTTCACAACTGCTCTTCAACTGTCCTAACAAAAAAAAAAAAAAAAAAAAATCTTCATCACTTTCGATATAAGTTTTTATTGTTAAGGACCTCACCAGCTACCTTATGCCGTGTGAGAAGGGAGGCTTTGGAACCTCCTAAAACAACGCCTTTTAACGCTCACAGGTTTCGAAAGGGCTGAGATTGAAGGGATCTCAGGCGTGTGGGGTACGAGTAATGGAGATGCCTCAGGACCCCCGTAGGTATTCTCTTAGATTAATAAGCCTGACCAGCTCCCTGTGACCGTTCTTAGGTGCCTAAAGGCTCGACTGCTCTTTGGTGAGAGAGCTTTCGTGCCTCGCTGGCTGCCAGGCCAGTAAAAGATCTCGGATTAAGTCGTGGACATTTAGTTTTACTATTTGCTTTAAGTTTGGCCGCGGATGGAGGATTAGTAGAGATTAGTAGGACGACGGTTACACTTCAAGCACCCCTGTCGAAAAATCAGAGTCCCATTTACTTAGGACTCTTGTGCTGCTCAGTTGGGAGCTGCGGCACGATTGGGGCCGTCCGACCCAGGGGAGACCTTAGGGTTGGTGTGCTTGGCTCATAAGGTTTCTGTTGGCCGAACGACCGAAAACCTTCTGGAAGTAGGCGGATGAGACTTATGCGAGACCAAATCACACTACCCTTTCTTTTATATTATTGGTCTGAAATTGAATTAGAGCGAGATGACTGGTCCATCAGCAAGAAAATTTACATGTACTACATGCAATGTGTACCGCTGGTGTGAGGACTTCAGCGGGAGGAGTGCGAGCGACCTAGACTCCTCGAGTGTCTGCGACTTTTGCAAACTCGAGGAGAGGTTGATGAAGCACATCTCACTGCTCACGAAGGAGAACAACTCCCTAAAGGAGGAAGTTCTCCGAATGAACTCGCAGAGGTGTGACTGCCATGTGAGAGACAAGGCAGTCCAAGGAGCTTCTTCACCGGAGAGCCCCACCACGGCGGTAAAGAAGAAGAAGAAGAAGAACAAGAAAAAGAACAAGAAGAAGAAGAACAACAAGAAGAAGAACAGCAACAATGAAGAGGGAGAAGAGACTGCAGAAGGAAAAGAGACTGCAGAAAAGTGTGATGGAAAAGAGGAGGGGAATATGGAGAAGGAAGAAAAACCCAAGAAGACAATTGAGGAGGGATTAGAGGAAAGTGAGGAATCAAATAAGAAGGAAAAGAAAATGAAGAAGGAAAAGAAGACGAAGAAGAAGCAACCTGGAGGAAGTGACGAGCCCGGCAGGAATTCAAAACACTCTCGGGTTCCTCACAAGGCATCTCGTGCTCCTACCAAGGAGAGGCCTGTGGATATACACATTGTAGGTGATTCCCAGGCACGAGGGCTGGAACCCCTAATGGCAGATCGCCTTCACACTTCTGTGAAGGTGAATTGTTTGCCAGGTTGTGGCAATGCTGACCTCCGAAAGGAAGCTGAGAGGATCCAAACATCCAGATCTGCTGTCATTGCACTCATGGTGAGTGGTAATGACATCTACCTGAGAAATGGTAGAGTAGGCATGACCGAAGGAGTCCTCTCGGATGTGCTCGGTGCAGTAGACGACTGTGGGTCAAAAACCCGCAGAAGGGTAGTTGTTGGCATGCTCCCAAGGAGAGGCCCTTTAGGGACTGCTCTGTCAAAGAACATTGCAGTAAATCAGCGCCTTGCTGATTTGTGTACTGCCGAGGGGGTGTTCTTTGTGGACCCCTACACCTCACTCTTTGGTAGAGACGACCTCTACCAGAGGGATGGCACACATCTCTCACTAAAGGGGAAAGAAGTGCTTTCCAAATTAATGGAAGACGCCGTCCGACGATGTCTCAGGAGCACTCGACCGAGCGTGGAGGAGAGCCCTCGTCGCTATGCTAGAGTGACCCCAGAGAAGACATTCGCTGAGATCCTGAAGAAGGATATCCCCAGCACTACCAAGACAATGACCAAACCGGGAAACGGAAGAGTATAGGGAGCCCTGCAGTTGGGGGTTCCCTGAAGGTTCTATTGTTCAACGCCAGGTCCATCCGAAACAAGTTTTTGGAACTGCGGGCCCTCGTTGGACAGAGGAACCCGAGATGGTGGCCATAACGGAGTCATGGTTGAGAACCTCAGACAGAGATCTTGAAGGGGAATTCGTGATTCCAGGCTACCAACTCTTCCACAAAGATAGAGAGGACAGAGGGGGTGGTGGTGTGCTGTTGTATGTAAAGAACTCCATCAAATCGATGACCTGCAACATCACATCGAACCACGAGCTCCTTGGAGTTGACCTAGAAATAGGCACTGCAAAATACAGAACCCTTCTGCTTTATAGACCCCCTGGACAACTCAATGAGATGGACAGGGACCTATACCAGTTGCTGGGTGAACTAGTGGACGGCAGGGTGTGCATCCTTATGGGGGACTTCAACACACATGTTGACTGGGAAACCAGAGAGCCCTCTGCCGAGAACACACCACTCTTGGAGTTTGTAAATGATGAATTCCTCACTCAATGGGTAAGGGAGCCAACAAGAGGTGCTAACATACTCGACTTGGTCCTCACCTCCGAGGATGACATCATTCAAGACCTCTCTGTAAATGAAGAAATAGGTGGAAGCGACCACAAGCTTATAAGATTTTCAGTTAAGGTCCCTAATATGGAGTCCGTGACCCCGGTGCATAGAAAATTAGACATGGGGAGAGCGGACTTTGCAGGTCTTCGTGAAGGCGTTGCTGAAATGGAACTAGAGGAGGGAGAGAGTGCTGATGATCTGTGGAGGTCATTCTTGTCTTCCTTCATGGAACTTCAGTCGCGCTTTATTCCTCTGAAGGGAACAGGTCAGAAGTTCATTCAACCGAAGTGGTTTAATCGGGAAATCCGTAACCTACTAAGGGAGAGGAGAACTGCGTATCGTCGAGCAAAGGCATCTGGGGACTTTGACGGTCATAGAAGACTGAATCGAAACGTGAAGTCCAAAATAAGGGCGGCTAAGCGTGCTGAGGAGGTCCGTGTGGCTAGACTCTGCAAAGAGAACCCCAAGGAGTTTTTCAGTTATGTGAATGGCCGTAAACCAATCCGACGCAGGATCGGTCCCTTGGTGAATGAGGATGGAGCATTGATGCACTCTGATGCAGAAAATGCTAACCTCTTAAATGAGTACTTCTCTTCAGTGTTCTCTGAGGAGAGTGGTCCCATTCCCGAACCTTTGGACTCCTTCAGTGAGAAGTTGGAGTCAATGGTCTTCACCCAAGAAGAAATCGAGAGAAAAATAATCGAATTAAAAGCAAACAAGTCCCCCGGTCCGGATGGGTTCTTACCTAGAGTGTTGAAAGAAGTGCATGGTGAAGTATCACGGCACCTGTGCATGGTCTTCAACAGGATAATCCAGACTGGATGCGTTCCTAGAGACTGGCGTGAGGCAGAGGTGACTCCTATCTTCAAGAAGGGAGATGCTAGCCAACCATCAAACTACAGACCCATCAGTTTAACCTCGATAGTCTGTAAACTCATGGAGAGCATCATGGTGGACAAAATAACAGCACACTTAGAATCAAATTTGCTACTGAGAGGTTCCCAGCATGGGTTCCGGCAGCACCGGTCATGCCTCACAAATCTGGTGGAATTCTTCCATTTTGTTTTCAGTGAGCATGATCGGGATAAAGCGGTCGATGTTGTCTACTTAGACTTCAGAAAGCCTTTGATAAGGTACCCCACCGCCGCCTCCTTCGGAAAGTGCGTGCACTGGGCATAGACGGAAATGTTGCAAATTGGATAGAGAACTGGCTAAGTGACAGACGGCAGCGGGTGGTAGTGAATGGACAGGCTTCAGAGTGGGTGCCCGTTACTAGCGGTGTTCCCCAAGGTTCTGTTCTGGGACCACTACTGTTTATCATCTATGTTAATGACGTGGATGGTGACATGGTTGCCAAGATTTCCAAATTCGCCGATGATACTAAGCTTGGTATGAATGTCGCGAAAGAAGGAAATACTACCCGCTTACAAGAAGATCTTAGGAAGATCGGGGAGTGGTCTGACACGTGGCAAATGCCATTTAACGTGAACAAATGCAAAGTTATGCATATAGGCCACA
>JAWQEG010004559.1:5000-14560 GCA_033782935.1 Petrolisthes cinctipes | reverse complement strand
CCCCTCCACCACCAGACTCCAGCAGCGTTCCCCCCTCCCCCCATAACTACTGGCAGTGAAGTTTACAACAAACTCACGACACGGCTGACATCGTGAACACTCGTAGCTACACACCAACTCTCACCCATCATCACCATATTTACCATCAAACTCTCACTATCATCATCACCAAGCCAGACATGAATCTAAAAGAACACCATCCCCAAAGTATCTACATCATCAAAACATCAGCTAGGAATCTTCATCATCACCATCATAAAAAAATGTTATGTAATCCTACCCTCATGGTAACTATACATAAATAAAGGATCATACTATCTGACCTGATATTGTAAGATGAAGTAGCATAGGCCAATCGTACACAATGTGATATTTACCTGGACTGATGCGACCAATGTTTGGCCTCTCCCGATGTGACACAGCTGATCGACTCCTTAGTAGACTCACATACCGCTTGATGGTGCCCCCAACACTAGACCCCAGGCTGCCCCCAGACTCCACAGCGGCGGCGGCGGCAGCAGCGGCACGGGGCCCGAAGGAAGGTGCGGGGCCCTCGGGTCGTGAGCGAGTCCGACGGAGACCTCGGTGAGGGCGCTTGTCGCTGCCAGGGGTTGTGGGGCCTGGGTCCTCATGGGACTTCACCAAGGGCGTCCCAACTCCCATCCCGAAGGACCGGAGTGTTGAGGCCCCAGGGGAACTCTTGACAGACTCAGGGGCATTAGAGGTACTGTCGGTGCGTGAGAGGAAGGGTGAAGGATAAGGTGATGGCAGGAGAAGTAGATCACTAGAGGTGGTTGGTACACTGGGACATGTTGCACTACGACACAGATGTTGACTAGAACTCAAATCCAGTTCATCAATCCTGTGTAATACTGGACTGGTGTTGTCACTACTACCAGACCCACCAAGGTTAAGGCGCCAATCCATGGAGAGAGACTTGACCAAGGGCTTCTTCGGTGCCCCTGGTGAACGAAGGCCCACATCACGCTTCTCAGACCCTTGTACCTTCTGGCTGTAAACCCTCTTCAGTGACTTGAGCTTCAGACGTCGTTCCATGGTTAAGGTGATGGGTGAGTGTAGGTCTTGTTCATGACGGTGGTGGCACAGACAACACACAACACATTCATCTATATTATCATCTACAGTATCTTAATATATTTTCTCTTTGTTTATCATTCCATTTTCCTGTCTTCTCCTTTATTCTTTTTCCTTCCTTCGTTTATTTCTATATATTTTTTTCCAATAACTATCAATGTTTTTTTTTTTCTATTCCTTTCCCCTTCTTCTTTCCTTTATTCTTGCATATCTTTTCAATTCTTTATTTATTCTGGTTCTAATCCTCACCTTCCCACACCACTACAGCCCAACACAACAAGGGCTACTTTCTTATAAATTACCGTGTGGAGAGAAGGATTGTTTCTCCATGAGCAAACTTTCCAATATATAGCACTCGGTTCGGTAATGGAGAGTAATCAACTTTCCTTTAATTAATGATGAATGTAATCGGTAAGATGAAAATTGGGTACCGGTATATATTCTTTATGTTTTTTTTTTTTTTTGCAGCCTGAAAATAAGAAGGAATTATGTTTAACCTCGTAATGGGATTCTGTTTCTTTCCAAATAATCGATCGTTGATTGTTAATTATTTTTTTCTCATTTCTTGCCATAGAAGAGATTGTATGTTTTGAGTCTGTACGAATTACACACACACACACACACACACACACACACACACACACACACACACACACTCGTTACACCCACACACCCACAAAATACACTCTCCCTCCCACACACCCACATAATACCTTCCCCCCCCCTCCCACACCCACTTCCTTACCCACCCACGCATAATACCTTTGCCCCCCTTCCCCCTCCCATACCCACTTCTTTACTCACCCCCCCCCACACACACAATACCTCCCCCCTCCCTCCCCCCTCTTCTCCCGCCCACACAGCCCAGTATTCTCCCTCCTTCCTCTGGTCCAGGCAATAAACAGGTGAGAAATACAGGTGTTTGTGCCAGCCAGGTGTGGTCCCGTGTGCAATTAAGGTGCAAGTGCAGTGTTGGTAAATCTGGAGCAACTGAATCCTCCAAACTATTCCAAGCAACAACAGAACACCATTATATTTGTTCACCTTCAGAACAAGAGGGACATACTTACCAACCAATCAGGATAATGTGACTCTTACACCTTCAGTACAAGAGGGACATATTAACCAACCAATCAGTCATTCCAGCCTCTACTATACAACAGCTTCAGAACAAGAGGGACATATTAACCAACCAACTAGGATAATGTGGCTCTTACACCTTCAGTACAAAAGGGGCATATTAGCCAACCAACCAACCAACCAGAATAATGTGTTTTTTATGACATTTTTATCTGGAGACGTCTTTTCCATTATTCGGTATTTCTTTGATCACATAATTCATAATAAAGTTAATATTATGTACACTCTAAATATTATATAATCTTCGCTCTCAATGTGTGTGTGTGTGTGTGTGTTTTGTGTGTGTGTAACCAAGTCTCTGTTGTGTGTGTGTGTGTGTGTGTGTGTGTGTGTGTGTGTGTGTGTGAAAGTGTATCTACTCGTGTATAATAGTATAATACGTATGTGTACTACGTAAGAATAAAATTGTTTCCGTGTTAGATAATGGCTTTGTGTATCGCAGAGAAGGAAGGTAAATTGAAAACAACAAAAACAACAATAACAACAACAAAAACAACAAAAACAACAACAACAAAAACAACAACAACAAGGTCTGGTATGGTTGGTTGGTGCAGATACAAAACACAATAGCATTCAAGAAGTACCATAGTTCGTCTCTATCACCCGTCGCTGTGTCACCCGTTCCTATCTGTCACCCGTTTCTGTCACCCTGTCCTCTCTGTCACCCTTCTCTGTCACTCGTTCCTCTGTCACCCGTTCTTCTGTGTCATCCGTCTGTCACCATTCTCTATCACCCATCTCTGTCACCCGTCCCTCTGTCACCCGTTCCTCTGTCACCCTTTGCTATCTGTCACCCGTTCCTCTATCACCCATCTCTGTCACCCTTTACTATCTATCACCCGTCTCTGTCACCCATCTGTCACCCTTTCCTATCTGTCACCCGTCTCTATCACCCTTTCCTATCTGTCACCCATCTCTGTCACCCGTCCAACTGTGTCACCCGTCGTTTAGGGAGTGATTGGGTGGTATGCAAGAAGAACAATTGATGGTGTTGATGATGACGTGGTGTGTGTGGTACGATGACTCAATACATAGCCATCGTACGTACAACACCAGAGATATTCTTGCATACCAACAATAGTATAGTACCGATGCCATGGTAACTGTTTGGTATTTTATGTTGATTTGCCTCAATGACAAAAAACAACAACAACAACAACAACTACTACTACTACTACTACCACCACTATATACTACCACTACTACTACTACTACAACTATTATTACTACTGCTACCTCCACTATATACCACCACTACTACTACTACTACTACTACTACAACAGCTACTACTACTACTACTACAACTACTACTACTACTACTACTACCACTACTACTACAACAACAACTACTACTACTACAACTACTACTACTACTACTACTACAACTACTACTACTACTACAACTACTACAACAACAACTACTACTACTACTACTACTACCACTACTACAACTACTACTACTACTACCACCACTATATACTACAACTACAACTACTACTACTACTACTACTACTACTACTATATCCTGTACAAGAGATAAAACTATACAAGGATGGAATACATACAAGAGTGACCTGAACATGACCCTTATAGTAAGTGTACACAGTGTTTATATTTACTAAGGCTTTACTCTCTTAACATTCACCCATTCACCCACTAACCCACCTACACACACACACTAACCACCACCTACACATTCACTATTACCCTACCCACCTACACACCCACACACTAACCCAACTACACATTCACTATTACCCTACCCATCTACACACCCACCTACACACACACATACACACACTAACCACCACCTACACATCCACTATTATCCTACCCATCCACACACCCACCCACTAACCCACCTACACATTCACTACTACCCTATCTATCTACATACACACACCCACTAACCACCGCCTACACATTCACTATTACCCTACCCATCTACACACCCACCTACACACCCACCCACTAACCCACCTACACACCCACTAGTCACACGTCAAAGGATGTATCATAAGGCTACCATTAATTAGTAGAGAAAGTTGAGATGTGTAATTATGGTGTGGTGGAGTGGAGGCAGGTGTGTTGAGGAAGGGGAGAATTGGAGGGGGAAGGGAAGGGGAGGATTGGAGGGGGAAGGGAAGGGGAGGTGTTGAGGGGAGGGAAGGGGAGGTGTAGAGGTGGAAGGGAAGGGGAGGTTTGTGGGGAAGGGAAGGGGAGTAGGAAAGGGAAGGGGAGGTGTAGAGGGGGGAGGAAGGGGAGGTGTAGAGGGGGAGAAGGGGAGAGTTGGAGGGTGGGGGGAGGGAAGGGGAGGTGTTGAGGGAGTGAGGCAGGTGTGTTGAAGAAGGGGATAATTGAGAGGGGGAAGGGAAGGGAAGGGGAGTAGAAAAGGGAAGGGGAGGTGTTGGGGGGGCAAGGCGAAGGGGATTGGAAGGGGTGTATAAACAAACATGAAGAAAGGAAGAAGATGTAATGTATATACGACAACAACAACAACAACTTACTTTAAAATGGGGTTGGGAGGGAAAGGAAAAGAGGAGAATATAAAGGTATAAAGAACACTGGAAGGAAATGAGGGATGGGAGGGAAGGGAAAGAGAGAATCAGAAGGGGTGAGTGACATGTGCAACTAGTGATATACCGGGAAGGAAGGAAGAGGAAGGAAGAGGTGGGAAGGGAGGAAGAGGAAGGAAGAGGTGGGGAAAGAAATGGAAGAGAGGAAGGTGAGGGGGCGAAGAAAGGGAAGTAGGGAGGAGGGAAGGTGTGTGGGGGGAACAAGGAGGGGAAGTAGGGAGGAGGGGAGAGAGTGTGGGGGAGGAGGGGAGAGAGTCTGGGGGGAACAAGGAGGGGAAGTAGGGAGGAGGGAAGAGGGTGTGGGGGAGAAGGAAGGGTGTGGGGGGAGAAGGAAGGGAAGTAGGGAGGAGGGGAGGGAGTGGGGGGAACAAGGAGGGGAAGTAGGGAGGAGGGAAGAGGGTGTGGGGGGAGTAGGAAGGAAAGTAGGGAGGAGGGGAGAGGGTGTGGGGGGAGAAGGAAGGGAAGTAGGGAGGAGGGGAGAGGGTGTGGGGGAGGAGGGGAGAGGGTGTGGGGGAGGAGGGGAGAGGGTGTGGGGGGAACAAGGAGGGGAAGTAGGGAGGAGGGGAGAGGGTGTGGGGGGGGAGGGAAGGTGTGGAGGGGAACAAGGAAGGGAAGTAGGGAGAAGGGGAGAGAGTGTGGGGGGAACAAGGAGGGGAAGTAGGGAGGAGGGGAGAGGGTGTGGGGGAGGAGGGGAGAGGGTGTGGGGGAGGAGGGGGGGAGGTAGGGAGGAGGGAAGAGGGTGTGGGGGAGGAGAGGGTGTGGGGGAGGAGGGAAGAGGGTGTGGAGGAGGGGGGGGGGGTAGAGAGTGTGTGGGGGGGAGTGTCTCAAAAGTAGGTTAGGAGGGGCCAACTTCCTTTCCTTCCTCATCTTGGGTCTGTTCTCACGCCCTTTACACCTGATACTTCACCCTTAATGTTATGTCGCTTCCTTTACTCGCCACTGTCAGTCACTCACTCACTCGCTCACTCGCTCTCTTTACTCATTCACTTCCTAAACCAACTCTGTCTCTCACTATCTCACTCGATCTCTTTACTCATTCACTTACTAAATCAATTCTGCATGTCTCTCACTCACTCACTCACTCACTCGCTCTCTTTACTCATTCACTTCCTAAATCAACTCTGCATGTCTCTCACTCACTCTATATCTCACTATCTCACTCGCTCTCTTTACTCATTCACTTCCAAAACTAACTCTTGTCTCTCACTCACTCACTCGCTCTCTTTACTCATTCACTTCCTAAATCAACTCTGCATGTCTCTCACTCACTCACTTACTCACTCGCTCTCTTTACTTATTCACTTCCTAAACCAATTCTGCATGTCTCTCACTCACTCTATCTCTCACTATCTCACTCGCTCTCTTTACTCATTCACTTCCTAAATCAACTCTGCATGTTTCTCACTCACTCACTTACTCACTCGCTCTCTTTACTCATTCACTTCTTAAACTAACTCTGTCACTCACTCACTCACTCGTTCTCTTCACTCATTCACTTCCAAAACTAACTCTTGTCTCTCACTCACTCACTCACTTGCTCTCTTTACTCATTCACTTCCTTCCAAAACTAACTCTGTCACTCACTATATCACTCTCTTTACTCATTCACTTCCTAAACTAACTCTGTCACTCACTCACTCACTCTCTTTACTCATTCACTTCTAAACCAACTCTGTATCTCACTCACTCACTCTCTTTACTCGTTTACTTCCAAAACTAACTCTATCTCTCACTATCTCACTCTCTCTCTTTACTCATTCACTTCCTAAACCAACTCTGTATCTCACTCACTCACTCTCTTTACTCGTTCACTTCCAAAACTAACTGTCACTCACTCACTCACTTACTCTTTTTACTCATTCACTTCTTAAACCAACTCTGTCACTCACTCACTCTTTTTACTCATTCACTTCCAAAACTAACTCTATCTCTCACTCACTCACTCACTCTATTTACTCATTCACTTCCTAAACCAACTCTGTATCTCACTCACTCACTCACTCTCTTTACTCATTCACTTCCTAAACTAACTGTCACTCACTCACTCACTCACTCTTTTTACTCATTCACTTCCTAAACCAACTCTGTATCTCACTCACTCACTCTCTTTACTCATTCACTTCCAAAACTAACTATATCTCTCACTATCTCACTCACACTCTTTACTCCTCCACTTCCAAAACTAACTATATCTCTCACTATCTCACTCACTCTCTTTACTCATTCACTTCCTAAACCAACTCTGTATCTCACTCACCCACTCTCTTTACTCATTCACTTCCAAAACTAACTATATCTCTCACTATCTCACTCACTCTCTTTACTCCTCCACTTCCTTAACCAACTCTGTCACTCACTCACTCACTCTCTTTACTCATTCACTTCCAAAACTAACTCACTATCTCACTCACTCTCTTTACTCCTCCACTTCCTAAACCAACCCTGTCACTGGCTCACTTACTTCACTCCTTCCTCATTTTTTTTTTTTTTTTTTTTGGCAAGCAAGAAGCCACCCAGCCAGCCAGCCACCTTTAGACTACAATATAACACCAACACAGATGACACCTTGCATTCATTTACAACCTTCATAATTATCCTCCACAACAACACAACACAACACAATAGTAATGAAATATGACCTTAGATACACATACCACGTACATACATACATTATAACACTGTCTATAACATGTCACAGATGAGTACCTAGTTCAGTAAAATATTAGTTAGTGTAATAATAATGTGTCGTGGATGGCATTGTTCCATTTACCGAGAAAGCCAAGAAAATAAATGAGAGAGTGGGTACATTTTCACCAGATTAAAAACAATAGAGTGGGGATTCCATTTCACGAGTAACTTATACAGTAAAATTATAGAGTTTAGTTCTTGTAAACAAAACTACAGTTATTAAGGACCCCGAGATCATGCAGGAGAATTGAAGACGTCTGATTCCTCCTGACTATACCATGAAACAAGCTCCTTCATGTAGGTGGTGTTTCGTGGCAATATTTGAAGGACTAACGTATGTACAGCCACGAGCACTAATAAGTATCCAGCTGTGCTTCGAATACCTATATATTTAATATTATATAGATACAGAAAATAAATGCACAATAAGATCTCCACTGGAATTATTTCGTTGGTGAATTGGAATGTTCAAAGCTTCAACCAAACCTGTATACTTATTAGTGGTGCTCGTGACTACACTCGCAATCCAAAATATGTATCCAGGCTTGCTTCGAATGGCCTGATCGAGTATTAATTTAGCGAGCTTAAGCAAATATGAAACAAGATAAGCGTTGTCATTGTTTCACTAGTATATGTCAACTGATTCGAAACTTCAACAAGACCTGGATACAAATTTTGGATTGCGAGTGTACCTTCAATTTTCTGACTACATCACACATAGGGTCCCTTAAGGTGGAACAGTAATTCTTTTTTGGTACATTGGAGTGCCTCGAGTCCTCCAAAGTACGCCAGGAAACAGGACCCAGATTAAAAAATAATAATGGTAGTCTGTTCCTGTTGCCTTGGAATAGTTTGGAGGAATCAGTTGCTCCAGATTTACTCAACACAATACTTTTCCCCCTTTAACTACACGACTTCCTGACTACAAGAATGTGCAGCGAAATAAAAAGAAGTCCTCCAGCCAGCCATCCAGCCAGCCATCCAGCCATCCAGCCATCCAGCCAGCCATCCATCCTGCCAAGCCAGCCAGCCCCAGCCAATCACTACACTGACCAGCGTCTTTATATGATACTCATTACATACACAAAAAAAGGCGAGAAAATTTCTTGGCCTTTGAATAATGTCACGGAGGAAATGACCAGTGTACCGAGACGACCACCACCACCACACACACCTACTGTACAGTCCAGAGAATAAGTCCGTGTCAGTCTTACATAAGGGGGAATATATATAGTACATTGTTTTAGGTGGTAAAATCTGGAGCAAATGATTCCTCCAAACTATTCCAGGCAACAGGATAGATACCATTATTATTTTTCTACATCTGGGTCTGTTTCCTGGCATATATTGGAGGAATTAAGACGTTTCAATCTATCAAAAGTATACTATCTCCATAATAGATTTGTTGTTTGTTGTTGTTGTTGTTGTTGTATTTTTAAGTGTTTTTACATACGTTAATCTGTTGTGGGTTAATTGGTGGATTACTGATTGATTGTCTGATTACAAAGGGAGAAGTGACAGAGTGGAGGGAGAGAGCAAACACGAAGGTAAAGGAAGGAGAGGAGAGACATCTGATGAGAGGAAAGGGAATAAGATTGGACTTAACTTATGTATCCAACTGTACTAACCAACTAATCAACCAACCAACCAACATACAAACCAACCAACCAACCAACCAACAAAATATGCATCCAACCAACATACAAACCAACAAACAAACCAACAAAATATGCATCCAACCAACCAACCAACCAACCAACAAAATAACCATCCATCCAACCAACCAACCAACTAACAAACCAACCAACCAACATACAAACCATCCAACCACCTAACCAACAAACCAACCAACATACAAACCAACCAACCAACATACAAACCAACAAAAACAACCAACCAACCAACCAACTAACCAACAAACTAACCAACCAACCAACCAACCAGTCATCCAGGAAAATAGTCCAATATCGTCACGCTACTAGAAATTGTTTCAGACTCTCACTTGCATTGGTCCATTACACAGTGTATGGATCGCTGGTTCAAATGGCCCTCTAGGCAAA
>JAWQEG010004559.1:0-2500 GCA_033782935.1 Petrolisthes cinctipes | reverse complement strand
AGAGTGGGTGGATATGCCAGAAGGTGAGAGAGAGAGAGAGAGAGAGAGATGAGAGAGAGAGAGAGAGAGAGAGAGAGAGAGAGAGAGAGAGAGAGCCAGGTCGTGTGTCATGCTATCACTGCCCAATATTTCATTAGCTAAGTGAACCTCCAAAGTCTGCAGTCACAAAGAAAATAAAAATGGCCAGAAGAAGAAAGAGGAGGAGTTGAGGAGAATGAAAAGAGGAAGGAGGAGGAGAATATGAAGAGGAATTGATTGAGGAGAAAGAAGGAGAAAGAGGAATAGCAAGAGGAGTTGATTGAGGAGAAAGGAGGAGAAAGAGAAATTGCTTGAGGAGAAAGAAGGAGAAAGAGGAGGAGGAGGAGGAGAAAGAGAATGAAGAGAAATTGCTTGAGGAGAAGAAAGAAGAAGAGGAAGGAGGAGAAAATTGATTGAGGAGAAAGAGGAATAGGAAGAGGAATTGAATGAGGAGGAGGAGGAGAGAAATGGAAGGGGTAGAGAAAAGCATGGAGGTACAATAGAAAGGGAAGGATGGAGGATGGAGGAAGGGGAGGGATGGTGAAAGGAGATAGGGGGGGGATGGAGGAAGGAGGGGAGGATGGAGGAAGGGGGGGAGGATGGAGGGAGGGGGGGGGAGGATGGAGGGAGGGGGGGAAGGATGGAGGATGGAGGGAGGGGGAAGGATGGAGGAAGGGGGGTAGGATGGAGGGGGAAGGATGGAGGATGGAGGGAGGTGGGGAGGATGGGGGAAGGAGGGAGAGGAGGATGGAGAATGTATGGATGGAGGAAAGGGTGTGGTCCAGGTAGTATGGTGGGTGGGAGGGAATCACACACACACACACACACAAACACACATCCCACCCTACCAGACGGTTGTGTCACATTCCTCACACACACACACACACACACACACACACACACACACACACACACACACCAAATGAAGTATGGTAGGGGGTGTGGGGTGAGTGAGGGGTGAAAAAGGAGAGGAGGAAGAGTTAGAGAGAGAGAGAAAGAAATTAAAGTTAGAAAAGGAAATGGAAGGAAGGGAAGAAAGAGTTAGAGAGAGAGAGAGATTAAAGATAGAAAAGGAAAGAAGAGTTAGAGAGAGAGAAAGAAATTAAAGATAGAAAAAGAAATGGAAGGAAGAAAGAGAGGGAGTGAGAGAGGCGAATAAAAAGAACGAATAAAGAGGGGAATAGGAAATGGAAGGCAAGAAGAAGTGAGTGAGAGAGAGAGACGAGACATCATTATCACCTTCTGTATGTATGTATGTGTGTATATATGTATGTCTGTCTGTCTGTATGTATGTATGTATTCCTCACATATCACTCTTTACCATTCCCTCTTCTGACACCACGACTTACCTACCTGTCTGTCTATCTGTGTGTGTCTGTCTCTGTCTGTTTGATTGTCATTGTATGCTTTCCTGACTGACTGTCTCTATGTTTGGGTTGTCTATCTGTCTGATGTGTCTGCTTGGATGGTTGGTTGTCACTGTATGTCTGTGTGTGTGTGTATCTGTCAATCTATCTGTTTTTCTTTGTGTGTCTGTGTCTGTCTATCTATCTATCTATCTCTATTTTTCTGTTTTTCTTTGTGTGTCTGTCTGTCTGTCTGTCTATCTATCTATCTACCTACCTCTTTTTCTTTGTGTGTGTGTGTGTTTCTATCTATCTGCCTGTTTTCTTTGTGTGTCCTGTCTATCTATCTATCTTCCTATCTACCTACCTGCCTGCCAACAGTTCCCACACTCTTCCTATCTTCCTCCATCTTTCACCAACTTTACTGCCTTTCTTATCTTCCACCTTCCCACCTTCCTTCTTTACTCACCACCACCACCACCACCACCACCACCAAAATCAATTCCCCCATATCTTTCTCCACCTTCTCTTTCTTAGTACCCTCTATTCAACATCTCCATCATTTCTTTTTTGACCTTTCTTCCCCTCCTTGTATCATTTCTCTCCATCATTATTCTTCTTCATCTCTCACTTTCTCCATCCTCCTCCTCCTCCTTCATCACTCTGCTGTCATCTCCACCATCTCATTTCATTCACCACCACCATCATCTGCTGCTCGCCTGTCACTTTGTACCTGTGTGTGTGTGTGTGTGTGTGTGTGTGTGTGGTTGCCTTCCCCCACCACCACACTCTCCTCCTCTCCCTCCTCCACTCTCCCTCCTCTCCCTCCTCCTCTTTCTGTTAACTTGATGACCTGCCAATCTTCCAGGAGTAAAAAAAAAAAAAAAAAAAAAAAAAAAAAAAAAAAAATACTGTCCCTATACTTATAAAACACACACCACACACACACACACCACACACACACACACACTGGATTGGATACCTTTAAAAAATATTATCAGTAGTTTCTAATAATATACAAGCACTCAACAAGGCAACACAAGTCATAAAAGAATACATACATACATACATACATACATTCATACATACATACACACATACATACATAAAAAACACTTACTTATAGGGTGAGAAGT
>JAWQEG010004558.1:42500-45000 GCA_033782935.1 Petrolisthes cinctipes | reverse complement strand
ACTACTACTAATAATTAATAATAATAATAATAATATAACTTTTACTACTACTACTACTACTACTACTACCTACTACTACTAATAATAATAATAATAATAATAATAAGAGTTCAAGTTATAGATGGAAAATATGAAGCAAGTAACTCCTCTAAACAACAACAACATCAACAACAAAAACAACAACAATAATATTTTTTTTTTTGCAAATTTTAAGGTCGAAATAACTCATGAAAAATTGCCAATGTGCGCAATTACACACACACACACACACACACACACACCTGCGCAACACACTCACTACAACAACACACACACACTCACTCACTCACTCACACCTGCCTCTCACATTCTCTCTCACTCCTGTCTTGTAGTTTGGTGTCTCTCTCTCACTCTCTCTCTCTCTCTCTCTCTCTCAAATTTTTACTCACGAACTTCTCAAGAATTTTCATATAGAATTATCCTTCGTTCGTTCTACAAGATTTTAATTTCATTCAACGTGTTTATTATTATTATTATTCTTATTAATTATTTAAAGGGTAAGTGTATGATAAGTTAATTATAGTTGTATTTTATTAATTAAGGGAGCGTGTGTGTGTGTGTGTGTGTGTGTGTGATGTAGGGTTGTCAGATCCTTCAAATATTGCCACACACACACACACACACACACACACACACACACATTCAATGGCAATAATAGATACACACACACACACACACACACACACACAGACACACAACACATTCAATGGCAGTAATGGACACACACACACACACACACATACACACACACACACACACATATACAACACACAGGAGGAATCAAAAGCCACCAATTTTCATACACGATCACAGGGTACTTAATTAAGAATATCCATGGTGTATACGATGGAGACAAACAACCAAGCCATCGTATATACCACACCACACCCCATCTTCAACGTCATATATATGTGTTCTTGCATAAGGAATCTTTTTCTGTCGTAAATAATAATAATAATAATATATATATATATTTGAAATTAATTAACATAGGGGAGAATATTTTTTTTTTTTTTTTTTTTTTTTTTGTTAAATTGAAAAGTCTGTAATTTATTAACTAAAGGTGAGAATATGTTGTTGTTGTTATTGTTGTTTTTAAATACATCATGAGAGAGAGAGAGAGAGAGAGGAGAGAGAGAGAGAGAGAGGAGAGAGAGAGAGAGAGAGAGAGAGAGAGAGAGAGAGAGAGAGAGAGAGAGAGAGATATTCTGTGTATTTGTTTGTTTCTGTGTGTGTGTGTGTGTGTTACCAGCGTTACAACCAAACTCCACAGGTATCCAAGTAACACACACACACACACACACAGACACAGAGAGAGAGAGTGTGTGAGTGTGTGTTGCATGCCTAGTTATTGATAAACAGTCTAGCCTACCTACATCATTCCTTCCATCCAACCCCACACAGAGAGAGAGAAGAAGAGTAAGGATGACATTACAGGTGTTGAGCTGTTATCGTGTCACTACCTGGATGATCGGCATGTTGTTGTTATTCCACTTCACTGACGTCGTTGAACCAAGTAAGTTTTTTGTAATCAGTAGCCTTCTGGTTTACTAACAAGATTATCTCTACTTAAAGGGACCCTGTGTGTGATGTAGTCTGAAAATTGGAGATAAATGAGTCCTTCAAATATTGCCAGGAAACACACACACACACACACACACACACACACACACAAAGTTTCCCTCTCTCTTTCACACACACACACACACACAGTTTCACTCTCTCTTTCACACACACACACACACACACAAAGTTTCCCTCTCTCTTTAACACACACACACATACACACACACACACACACACACACACAGTTTCCCTCTCTCAATCTTTCACACACACACACACAAAGTTTCCCCTCTCTCTCTTTCACACACACTCACACAGTTTCTCTCTCTCTTTAACACACACACACACACACACACACACACACACACAGTCTCCCCTCTCTCAATATATGGAAGAGTTTGTTTCGTAGCATGGTCAGGAGGAATCAGAAGCCTTCAATTTTCATACACAATCACAGGGTCCTTAATTAAGAGAGAACTGCCTTTTCTAGTGTCTCATCTGTATTGTTTTTATGTTTATATATATATATTTTTTTTGTGTGTGTGTCTTTCGGCCCTAGACAGCCACTTTCTCTTTCCATTCTTCAACTGTCCCATTTTCTTAATTTTCTTTCCTTCGTGTTTGCTGTCTTACCTCTCTATCTATCACCTTCTCCCTGTCCCTCCTTTCCTTCGTGTTTGCTGTCTTACCTCTCCATCTATCACCTTCTCCCTGTCCCTCCTTTCCTTCTCTTTCCTTCTTGTTTGCTGTCCCACCTCTCTATCTATCACCTTCTCCTAGTCCCTCCTTTCCTTCTCTTTCCTTCTTGTTTGCTGTCTTACCTCTCCATCTATCACCTTCTCCTAGTCCCTCCTTTCCTTCTCTTTCCTTCTTGTTTGCTGTCCTATTTCTCTAT
>JAWQEG010004558.1:5000-37500 GCA_033782935.1 Petrolisthes cinctipes | reverse complement strand
TAAGCCCACACCTCGACCCATCCCAACACTGGCCCCTGAAGAGAAGGTGGTGGCAACAGTGATCAGTAAGACAGCTTCTACTGTACTCATTATATGTGTCAGTATCTGTCTGGTTATCTTCATTGTGCTACGTATCTTTACAATCGATAGAGTCATTCAGATGAACATGGAGATCGCCCTTCTTCTAGCACATGTATTCCTCATGTTTCCTTCCACCATCACAGAGACAGAGGTGAGTGAGAGAGAGAGAGAGGGGGGGTGAGTGAGAGAGAGAAAGGGACAGAGGCAGAGGTGAGTGAGAGAGAGAGAGAGAGGGACAGAGACAGAGGTGAGTGAGAGAGAGAGAGAGACAGAGGCAGAGGTGAGAGAGAGAGAGAGGGACAGAGAGACAGGTGAGAGAGAGAGAGGGACAGAGACAGAGGTGAGAGAGAGAAAGAGAGGGACAGAGACAGAGGTGAGTGAGAGAGAGAGGGACAGAGACAGAGGTGAGTGAGAGAGAGAAAGAGAAAGGGACAGAGGCAGAGGTGAGTGAGAGAGAGAAAGAGAGGGACAGAGACAGAGGTGAGTGAGTAAGTGAGAGAATCAGAATCAGAATCAGTATTGTTTATTTACATTATTACAGTGGTTGTTCTCCATTTTTATACATATATAAAAAACTATAATACATAAGATTACATGATGTATCCTATTCTAAATCATTGTTAAGAATATTCCTTTGCAATCTTTTCTTAAAACTGTGAAGAGTATTACAATCCTTAACTGTTGTTGGTAGGTCATTCCTGTCTCTCTCTCTCTCTCTCTCTCTCTCTCTCTCTCTCTCTCTCTCTCTCTCTCTCATACACACTATAAATAAACACTTTCCCTCCCATATCTCTCTCTCTCTCTCTCTCTCTCTCTCTCTCTCTCTCTCTCTCTCTCTCTCTCTTTCATACACAATATAAATAAACACTTTCCCTCCCATATCTCTCTCTCTCTCTCTCTCTCTCTCTCTCATACTCACTATAAATAAACACTTTCCCTCCCATATCTCTCTCTCTCTCTCTCTCTCTCTCTCTCTCTCTCTCTCTCTCTCTCTCTCTCTCTCACGAAAGACTCTGAACCCATACTGTTTGCAGATTTTAAAACATGTAAGTTATTTTGGTGTGTTGTGTTAACGTTATGGAGAGTACCTACAGATGGGAGTGAGAACAGCCATTTTGGAATAATATTATGAGAGAGAGAGAGAGAGAGAGAGAGAGAGAGAGAGAGAGAGAGAGAGAGAGAGAGAGAGAGGGTTGGTGGGTGGGGAAGACTTGGGCTTGGGTGGGGGGGGGGGTTTAGTGGGGTGCGGGAGTAGGGGACAGGCTTGGGTGGGGGGGGGGTTTAGGGGGGTGCGGGAGTAGGGGACAGGCTTGGGTGGGGGTGGGGGGTTTAGGGTGGTGCGGGAGTAGGGGACAGGTTTGGGGGGTGCAGGTGTAAGGGGACAGGCTTGGGGGAGGGGTTAGGGGGTTGCGAGAATAGGGGGACAGGCTCTCTACCCCCCCCAAGCCTGTCCCCCTACTCCCGCACCCCCCAAACCCCCCCAAAGCCTGCCCCCTATTCCCGCACCCCCTAAACCCCCCCCCCCACCCCAAGCCTGTCCCCCCATTCCCACACCCCCTCAATTAAAAAATATTATCACCTCAAAAAAAAAAAAAAAAATCTTAAGACAACACTTTTTTTTTTTTTTTTTTTTTTCAGGACTTTTGTCGGGCTGTGAGTATCCTGATTCACTTTTTCTTCACTGCTTGCTTCATGTTTATGTTCCTGGAAGCACTACACATGTATGGTTATATAGCCTATGTGGTGAAGTCGGAGGGTATGTGTTCCAAGGTACAGTATATCCTGATGGGTTGGGGAGTGTCTGCTATCGTCGTCATCTTCTGTATGTGCTTTGAATACCACGACTACGGAGCACCTTATCAGTAAGTATTACACTAACCTAACCTAACCTAACCTAACCCAACCCAACCTAACCTAACCCAACCTAACCTAACCTAACCTAACCTAACCCAACCTAACCTAACCCAACCTAACCTAACCTAACCTAACCTAACCCAACCTAACCTAACCTAACCACCTAACCTAACCCAACCCAACCCAACCAACCCAACCCAACCCAACCAACCCAACCCAACCCAACCCAACCCAACCTAACCTAACCTAACCTAACCTAACCTAACCTAACCTAACCTAACCTAACCTAACCTAACCTAACCCAACCCAACCCAACCTAACCTAACCCAACCCAACCTAACCTAACCTAACCTAACCTAACCTAACCTATCCTAACCTATATGTAACTCACGTAAGAGTTTGACAGCTTCTCTCTGTTCCTTAGATGATAAACTTTCCAATAAATAGGTTAACTACCATCTTTTAATTTAATACAAGCAGCTATGCACTACTTAAAACAATAACACACACACACACACACACACGTTAACTACCATCTTTTAATTTAACACAAGCAGCTACACACTACTTAAAACAATAACACACACACACACACACGTTAACTACCATCTTTTAATTTAATACAAGCAGCTACACACTACTTAAAACAATAATATCATAATGTGAACGTGAAAACATTAGACAGTAAATTGTTTGAGATACCCATATGTGGATGATTATTATTGACTGCCACTGTACATACCCTATATCAGTGAGTATCCTTACACTTTATCATCTGTTAGTTATATTATCATGTTATATAAAGTTAGTATAATTATATGATGTCCTTCTTGATTTTTAACCTTTGAAGTCAGTCTCTCTCTCTCTCTCTCTCTCTCTCTCTCTCTCTCTCTCTCTCTCTCTCTCTCTCTCTCTCTCTCTCTCTCTCTCTCTCTCTCTCTCTCTCTCTCTCTACAGTGTTTTCAAAGCCTAGTGTTTTCTTCTTTATCTTATTTTTATTGTCTTTAATGTGGTGTTGTTTCATCATCAATATAATTATGCAACTGTGCCTGTGTCTGTCTCTCTGTTGTCCCTCCACTCTATCACCTTCTCCCTCATCATACAGTGTTTTCAAAGCCTACTAGTAGTGTTTTCTTTATCTTATTTTTATTATCTTTAATGTTGTGTTATTTCATCATCAATATATACAACTGTCTGTGTGTGTGTGTCTCTCCTTGACAGTTGTTGGCTTCAGATGAACACTCCACTGCTTTATGGTCAACTCATCCCCATCATTGGTTTGGTTATCCTCACCTTCACTTTGATTGAAGCTGCAGGCGCTGCTGATTACAAACAACTTAAGGGTAAGGCGAAAATAAAAGTCAGGTTTTGGTTTTTGTCATTACAGTTGATGGATATTACAGTTGTTGGTTAGTAATATCCATCAACTGTAATGACAAAAACCAAAACCTGTGATTATACATGAGAATAATTGGAGGCTTCTGATTCCTCCTGACCATGCCACGAAACAACAAGCTCTCTCTGTGTGTGTGTGAGGGTAAGGCGAAAATATAAATCTTGTTTCCTGTGATTATACATGAGAATAATTGGAGGCTTCTGATTCCTCCTGACCATGCCACGAAACAACAAGCTCCTTCCATATAGTTATGTGTGTGTGTGTGTGTGTGAGGGTATGGGGAAAACAGAAGTCATATTTCCTGTGATCATACTCATCCTATCCACCCATCCTACCTACCCAACTCATCCACCTGTCCATCGTCTCACACACAGACTTGGACAACATACAGCTGGGTAGTGCCAAGTTTTCCCAACGTACCAACCTCATCCTTCTGCCTCTCGTGTTTTCCCACATGCTGGTTGGAATGTTCTCAGAGTATGAACAGAACCTTCCCCTCTATGGCATCTTTACCATCCTGTGTTCGGTGACTGGTGTGGCTGTCCTTCTGCTACACTGCGTCAATAATCATCAGGTCAGTCTCCAGCCAAAATATTACGACGATATATATATAGTTTTTGGATGACACAAGCTTGGGAAAATATTGATGTGGTCTTTAATGAGTGTAAATTGAATAACACAAGCCTGGGAAAACATTGATGTAGTCTTTAATGAGTATAAATTGAATAACACAAGCCTGGGAAAATATAGATGTGGTCTTTAATAAGTATAAAACGAATAACACAAGCCTAGAAAAAGATTGAGTAGTGTATGAGTGATATTCAATGAGGGACGTGTAAGAATGAAGAAATGTCGGATACAAGTAATTTATTTATTCGTTGTGTATCGAGAGGTTTTACACTGCATAATAATACATATAACTTTAATTGTGTTTACAGGTACGATCCAAGATGATGGGAATTTATAAGTCAATGTGTGGCAAGAAATAAAAACAAGAAGAAAGAGATTAATTTTATAAAGGACCCTGTGATCGTGTGTGAAAATTAGAGGCCACGAAACAAACAAAGAAACAAACACACAAGCTCCTTCAATGTGTGTGTGTGTGTGTGTAGGTGTGTGTGTGTGTGTGTGTGTGTGTGTGTCGTGGCAATATTTGATACTTACAATATAATATTTATCATTTTTTTATTATAATTATCAGTGTTCTGTGTTTTTAATTAATGTATTTACTCTTTAATATAATGAAGCACATCTATTACATTATAAAAAGTTATTTAGATTATTATTACTACTACTACTACTACTACTACTACTACTACTACTACTAATAATAATAATAATAATAATAACACACCACACATCTTCACTACTCACCACATCTTTAAACATCATTCATCTTCACTACCCACCACACATCTTCACTACCCACTACACATCTTTAAACATCATTTATCTTCACTACTCACCACACATCTTTACTATCCACCACACATCTTCACTACCCACCACACATCTTCACTACCCACCACACATCATCACTACCCACCACACATCTTCACTACCCACCATACATCTTCACTACCCACCACACATCTTCACTATCCACCACACCATCATCACTATCCACCACACTTCACACATCTTCACTACCCACCACACCATCTTCACTATCCACCACACATCACTATTATCCCCACTACACACATCTTCACTATCCACCACACATCACACATCTTCACTATCCACCACATCACTATTACCCCCACTTCCTTCACACATCTTCACTATCCACCACACACCACACCATCATCACTATCCACCACACAACACACATCTTCACTATCCACCACACATCACTATTACCCAAACTTCACACATCACACATCTTCACTATCCACTACACATCACTATTACCCCACTTCACACATCATCACTATCCACCACACATCACTTCACACATCTTCACTATCCACCACACCATCTTCACTATCCACCACACATCACACATCTTCACTATCCACCACACATAACTTCACACATCTTCACTATCCACCACACACCACACATCTTCACTATCCACCACACATCACACATCTTCACTATCCACCACACAACACACATCTTCACTATCCACCACACATCACATCACACATCTTCACTATCCACCACACATCACACACCTTCACTATCCACCACACATCACATCACACATCTTCACTATCCACCACACATCACATCACACATCTTCACTATCCACCACACATCACACATCTTCACTATCCAACTTGATCCAGGTTAACATCAAATATAAATTATAAAAACCGAATCAAAACCACCACAACAAACCCTTTCTTATGGGTTTGACTGATATTAGGAGCCGCAACAGCGAGGTCATATAGCGCCAGAAGAAAGGTCATTTAGAAGGTGAGACAGCAAGCAAGAAGGAAGGAAGGAAATATAAATAAAAAAGAAACTGTCTGTGTCCTAATAAATAAATAATTAAATAAAGATAAAAATGTTGGGATTGTTATCAGGAGCTGTTGGTTATGTGAAAGATAAAGTGGAACAACAACCACCAAAGATGGCAACCCCCACACACAGTCAGCAACAGGGGTACCAATCTGATGAGGTTCTCCAGGGGTACCAACAACAACAACAACAGGATCTACAAGGGTACCAACAACAGAGTCTACAGGGGTACCAACACCACCACCAACAACAAAAACAACAGGGTCTCCAGGGGTACCAACAACAACAACAGGGTCTCCATGGGTACCAACAACAGAGTCTCCAGACGTACCAACAAGAACAGAAGAAAACAACAGAACAACAGGGTCTCCAGGCGTACCAACAACAACAAGGTCTCCAGGCATACCACCAACAACAACAACACCAACAACAGAAGAAAACAACAGAACCTTTTCAACAGTCACAACAACAACAACAACCACAAAAGGAATTAACTCATCAACAACAGCCACAAGAGAAATTAACTCAACAACAACAACAATTAAATGCTACACAAGAATCCTCAAAACTTTCCCTACAAGAATGGATTGAGAGCCAGGAGAGTAAAGACGGTGTGAGATTTTCTTGGAATGTTTTGCCTTCGACTCGTAGTGCAGCCAAACATTTAGAACTTCCCATTAGTGTTGCCTTTACGCCTCTCAAGAAGCGGAATGATCTGCCACCTCTATATTACCGACCCATTCAGTGTAAGAATAGGCAGTGTCGTGCAATTCTCAACCCATTTTGTCAAGTTAACACCGGAACGAAAATTTGGTGTTGCTGTTTCTGTCGACAGTATAATGAATTCCCCATTTCATATGCCACTATGAATGAGTACCATCAACCAGCAGAACTTTACAGTAAATATAATACCATTGAATACACACTTAGTAAACAGCAGCAGCAGCAGCAACAACAACTTGGAAATATGACAAGAGGGAGAGCCACAGGTTATACTGCCCCAAGTGATGGTATTAATGATCAGTTCACCTTGCCACCCGTTTTCCTTTTCGTGGTTGACACTGAAGTCGATAAGGAAGAACTAACAGCCATCAAGGGATCTATTTCTATGTCTCTCTCATTTATTTCACCTCAAGCTCTCGTTGGTCTCATAACTTTTGATCGTGATGTCACTATTTACGTGATGGCCAATACATTGCAGAATGATGCATACATATTCCATGGATTGACAGCCCCATCTACCAAGACGGTACAAAGACATCTCCAGGTGGAACTCCTGATGACTAGTATGGCACAGACATATGGTCAGGCCACACAGTCATCAGGCAACAAATTCTTGCGGCCGTTGATTGATTGTGAGGCGCAGCTGCAGGAGATCTTGTATGGACTGGAGCGAAAGGATAGGAGAGTACACAAAGGCAAAAGACCACTCAGAGCATCAGGTACAGCTTTATCCATTGCTCTTAGTCTTCTGGAGTTGAGTTACCCTAAGAACACTGGTAGTGGAAGGGTCTTTACATTCCTCGGTGGTCCTTGTTCATATGGCCCGGGCATGGTGGTGGATGATGATCTTATAAACTCAATTCGTTCACACCACGATATTGACACAAATAACTGCCCCTACCTTAAAAAAACCACACGATTTTATGAAAATTTAGCCAAGAGTGCTTGTGGCAATGGATATGTGGTAGACTTGTTGGCCTCTTCTATAAACCAAGTAGGTCTGTATGAGATGAAGTCATTCGCCAATTATACAGGTGGACATATGGTCCTGTGTGAATCGTTCAGTTCTCCACAATTTTTAACATCGTACCAGCGTCTATTTTCTCGGGATGAACAAGGCAATTTAGAGATGGCCTTCAATGCTACAATGGAAGTGAAAACATCACGTGAACTCAAGGTTGATAATGTTTTGAGTCCGTGTGTCGCGTGTAATGAAAGTGGCCAAACTGTGGCGGCTGGATTTGAGTTAAACAACAAGAACATAAACAAGTTGAAAATTCTTTGCCTTACCCCACGTACCAACATTTTCATCAACTTTGAGGTGACTGCCAGTGAAACGAGTATAAGCCAAGACAACAAATGTTATATCCAATTCATCACTCGCTACCAGGAACCCTCTGGCCTTCAAAAAGTTCGAGTTACCACCGTTAGCAGAGTAATGGCAGATTCTCAGAGGGAAAGTGAAATGATACAACGTTACTTTGACCAGGAGACAGCTGCTGTGTTGATGGCACGCTTGGCTATCTACAAATCAGAAAAGTCTCTGCTAAGTGGACCTGATGTCCTTCGTTATGTAGACTGTAAACTAATCAGACTGAGTGAGAGATTTGCAGTGTGCTCAAACAATGATAATAAGACCTGTTGGTTCCCTGACTACTTTAGCTTATATCCACAGTTTATGTATCACTTCAGACGTTCCCACTTCATCCAACTGTTTAATAACTCACCAGATCAAACCACATTCTACAGGTGTATGCTGAATCGTGAAAATGTGATCGAATGTCTTACCATGATCCAACCGGTACTCTATCGCTACTCCATATCCTCTACTGAAGCTGTTTTACTAGACACATCATCCATACAACCAGACTGTATGCTGCTCCTTGACACTTACTTCGTTGTCCTCATCTATACAGGCAAAACAATAGTCGCTTGGAAAAAGGAAAAATATCACGAACGAAATGGATATGCGCACATCAAGGAACTACTCGATCGACCAGTTCAAGATGCACAGGAAATACTAGCCAGGAGAAGCATCTATCCTCAGTATACAGAAACACAGGAGGGAGGATCACAGGCTAGAATATTGTTATCTAAAGTCAACCCAACTCACACCCACAACAATACTATGATTATTGGGGACAGTAATAGTAGTAGTAGTAGTAGTAATAGTAATAGTAATAGTGTTTCTTCAGTACTCACAGATGATATAGATTTACAACTGTTTATGCAGCATTTGAAAGAGCAAGTAAAGAAAGATTTACAGGTTCTCGGGCACAAAAAGAAGTAATTAAGTAGTTGTGGAGGGGGTGCGGGAATAAGGGGACAGGCTTGGTGGGAGGGGGGGTTAGGGGGGTGCGTTTTTTTTTGGAGGGGGGGTTAGGGGGGTGCGTTTTTTTTGGGGGGGGTTAGGGGGGCGCAGTTTTTTTTTTTGGGGGGGGGGTTAGGGGGGTGCGTTTTTTTCGGAGAGGGGGTTAGGGGGGTGCGTTTTTTTTTTTTGGAGGGGGGGTTAGGGGGGGTGCGTTTTTTTTTTTTTTTTTGGGGGGGGGTGTTTCTTGTATTGCAGTTACATAGTCTAAATTTTTCTGTATTATTCTGTGTGATGATGATGATAATAAAGCAGGTTAAAATTTAAGGTATATTTTTATTTATGCAGACCTTTTCCCAACACACACACACACACACACACACACATATATATATAAAGGAGATGGTATACTCGGATACCATATATTTATCATATTCTCTAGCCCACCTGAGTCGAAGCCCGCGATCTGAAGCAGGGGGTTTCTGGACGACAGCCCACCCAAACCATCAATAATTATCATACAACAACAACACCTTATTATTGTCAACTCAACCCCCTCAATTATTATTATTATTATTATTATGAGGGGCTGCAAAGACATAGATACACCACTCAATGTTATTTTGGTTTGTTAAAAAATATTATATCATCAAAACCCATGCATGTATCTGAGTTAAGGGGGTGCTGGGGTAGGGGACAGGCTTGGGGGGGGTTAGGGGGATGTGGGAATAGGGGACAGGCTTTCTACCCACCCCAAGCCTGTCCCCCTTTTCCCACATCCCCCCCAAGCCTGTCCCCCTATTCCCGCATCCCCCCCAAGCCTGTCCCCTACACCCGCACCCCCTTAAAATGATATTACTTGTCCTAAAAATTTCGTAAACTGTTTAATGATTACAGTAAAAAATATGCTAACATTTGTGGGTAAATTTGTGGGTATACTATATAATATCTGTGGAGTTTTTTTTTGTGGGCGAAATGGATTGCCTTTAATTATTATGGGTGGAGCCCGAGTCGAAAGTGTCAAGTTGGCAACACTGCTGGGAACACTGGGCCAGTAACCAACCCTCAGACCTCATCAGTACTCAACCAACCATCACGGTGAATGCACGTACTCTCCTTCTCGTCCTCCTCGCCTCGTTATTGATTTTTATCATTCAATCTTTTTATATGGTGAGTGTTAATTTCAAAGTCTTGTGAATAATTGTGTATATTTTGAGTTCGTCTTTGTGTAGAATGTGTAATGGTTAGTGAAGATTAGTGTATTTGTGAAGATTAATGTGTATGTGTGTTATATTAATGTGTATATGTGTGTTATATTAATGTGTATATGTGTGTTATATTAATGTGTATATGTGTGTTATATTAATGTGTAATGTGTTTTCCAATTTCGCATTTCGTTTACTATGTCAATATTTATGTATGAAATAGCAAAAAAAAAAAAAAAAAAAAAAAACAGCGCATGAAATATCCCCGACTAAAGAATAATAAATGTCATAAATAAGTCGCCAGAATCTGTAGTGATAATCTAACTCATTATTTTCCCTCACCTAATTCACGTTTCACTACATTAAGCATTCAATTATCATTCGTATTTGTAACATACCAAGTTCTTATTTAATATATGTCTCCCTCCATCATATCATCGCTGTATATGACTTAATAATTATACAGTCGTGGTCAATAATAATCATCCATATAGTGGTAACTCACGTAAGAGTTTGACAGCTTCCCTCTGTTCCTTAGATGATAAACTTTCCAATAAATAGGTTAACTACCATCTTTTAATTTAATACAAGCAGATACGCACTACTTAAAATAAATATATCATAGGTGAAGGTGAAAACATTAGATAGTAAATTGTTTGAGATACCCATATGTGGATGATTACTATTGACACCGACTGTATGTTACCGGTATTCTAGACAAGCTTACATATCTTAACCCTCTCATATTCTAATAGAAGATATCAATACAAACTTTGTTGTATAATTATACAGTGCATATATCTAATTACGGTATAATTTACAAAATTACTTGGCTATGAAAAATACTTTTCACACATTCTTTTACATCCCATTTTACCCAGCTATGTTACTGCATAACTTTATTTACCTTGTCATTTTCCTATTCATATATCTACAAGATTTTCTTCCTTCTTCCCTTTGTCAATGATTCACCAAGGCTTTCACCATGAACTGCTTTAAATATTTATCTAATTTTAACCGAGAAAAAAATGTATCTGGCCTTATTTCATAAATATGGATATGTTACTACAATTTTTTTTTTTAGAATATAGCCACCTCTTCTTCCTCTTATTACTGCCTCTGGCTAAGAGGGAACCTTATTTCACCTCTGTTAAAGAAGCATAACTTATTGAAGAAATGAGGAAACTAGAGGTTCTCTCTAGTGTCACCCCATAATGAGGCATATTTTAATTTCCCCTAAACTTTGACTAGAAGTAGAGATTGACCATTATTTCAATTCTTAAGGACGAGATGATTGTGCCTGTACTATAATTATGTACAAAATAACCATTACTGTAATATTTTTAAATTGATCAACCTTGACTATTTAGGCCACTGTCCTTTTGCCACAATCAAATGAATACTGTACACTAAGTAGGTAACCGAATTATTGGGCAAACTTGGCTCATGATGACATTACATAATATTATATTCTTTCTTGTATACAGTATTAAGATTAGCATCAGCAGGCCCTATTGGAACTTATGTCACTCTAGCAGTGTATGAAATCTATGGGTGATAGGGGATATATCTTTAGCTGTATGAAGTTAAATGCTGGGCAATAAATTAGTTTCAAACAGAAAACTCTTTGGAAAATCTGTATATGTGGTCCACGCGGCAAATATTTACAATTTATGTATATTTAAGTAGGGGACAATGTAGTGTGTTGGTGTGTAATGAATATAATAGGCGATTGCACTTAACTTTCGGCAGAATAGGCTTTCGAAAAATCGCGACCGCTTTTGTGACAAAGTGCAGCGTAGGAGTAAGTCTACGGTGTTAATACCCTAAGTTCAGACTCCAGCGTTCACGGTGTCTTTCTCTCCCAGGTCCTTCTTTATAATAAGCCACTGAACACTGTACAAAGTAGTCCACATCATGATGGGATGCTCATGTGCTACTTCAAGTTGCCATCTCGTAAATCATGTATTTTTTTAAATTAAATGACACTTTCAATATTCTTTTAATTCCATCACCATTTATATATAGATAATTTCATTATTTACTCACTTAATTTCATAAATTATTTTCTCATCTCATATTATTATAATCATTATTATTAATGCAATCTATCAACCTTCTGTATTCATCCACTATTTTGCACCATCCCATTTTCACTGCTACGTGTCAGTAATACGTGACCAGCTGACCCTACCGACATGGCGAAGCCGGTATGGCTTTTTTTTTCACGCATTTTGCTAAGCCACAAGAACTTTTTCATTTATGTGTGGATGATAGGCTAATTTTGAAACATAAAATAAGTGAGCAGTGTGGACAGGAGGCTATGGATTATAATAACAAATTACGCGATGTAACAAATATGTCGGCCGGAATACAAAATCACAGCCCAGGTTTCTTCGAAAATTTAATCATCTGCACAATTTTCCTGCAAGTCTGGTAAGAGTTAAAACCTTTTTGTAATATATTTTATTAACAAATAGCAATAATAATTATGTGCAACAATTGTAATGGCCAGTCAGGTAGTCTGCTAAGGATAATAAAGGGGGGCAGTTAGGTCACGTGAGGTTATGTCCCGGTAGTCTGCCCCAGTTATGTCCCGGTTATGTCCCGGTAGTCTGCCCCGGTTATGTCCCAGTAGTCTGCCCTGGTTATGTCCCGGTAGTCTGCCCCGGTTAGGTCCCGGTAGTTTGCCCTGGTTAGGTCCCAGTAGTCTGCCCCAGTTATGTCCTGGTAGTCCGCCCCGGTTATGTCCCGGTAGTCTGCCCCGGTTAGGTCCCGGTAGTGTGTCCCAGTCCAGATTAGGTTAGGTCAGGTGAGGTCTGACTAGTTTCTACTGTATATTGTGCCGTGGTCTGCCCCGGTTAGGTCCCGGTAGCCTGCCCCGGTTATGTCCCGGTAGTCTGCCCCGGTTAGGTCCCGGTAGTCTGCCCAGGTTAGGTTAGGTTAGGTCAGGTTAGGTTTGGTTAATTATCTAAACTTGCCTCTGATTTCCAAAATCTTGACATTTATCCCTCAGGAAAATTGCAAAACCCGAGCCAACTTTTGCCGAAACTTGGCTCGGATTTTCAATTTTTCGACATTTATGCAGGTCAAGAAACCAGTATCAATGCAAAATAAGCTCATTTACGTGTTTTCCCCCACCCAAAACCCCCGGTTCCCAGTGCTCTCCCCCAAGATTGAAGGGGTTAGGGAATATGTATAAAACAAGTGGTTTCCGATCAATATTATGGTCACTAATGAATAGAACAAGTAAAAATAAGCAGGAAAAAAAAAAAATACGTGGACCACTTATACAGAATTACCAACTCTTTAAGTAGTGTGTCAGAGAATGTAGAGAATTTGCAGAGTTCAGACAGAGAAGGGCCGAGACTCTATGATAGCATTATAAAATTGAGGCGTCTATTTGCATAACGAGATAAGCGACACAACTCAAGTTTTGAGAAAATTGGGTTTAAAGTTTAACATCTGTGCACAAAAGGTTATAGTCTCTCTATTTATACTTCATTTTAAGCCTTATTAGAAACTCCAAAAGGGGATATGGACTTCACCAAGTAAATTGTAGATGTTTACTAGGGGGGAAGACAGTGCTAACTCAATTTCATCAGAGGTGGTGTTTATCCCGTTATGGAAGTAGACTCCTCAATTATATTAGTGACAAAATATCACCCACAGTATAAATACAATAAGGTACCAGGGTCTTGTAAAACATCAAGTACAGTATAAAGAATTTTATTTCCTATAATAAATTGTTAATATCGTACATGACTCAAAAGACATACTTATATAACAGCTGGTAAAGTATATAATTGTGGGTTAAATAAATCAAACTTTTTTAGAAAATATGGACAAAATTAATCAACATTATAATTCTTAGTATTACTGTAAACTTTTTTTTATCAAATATTAAATATGGCATTCCATCTCATGTTGATATATTTGTTAGATTAACAACAAATATCTGTCAAAGTCAAGTGTGACTATGTAGAAGCAAGGCAAATTTACCTGAATGATGTGTGCATCTTCTAAGTTTAAGATTATTAAAAATCAGTTATATGGCCAAACCGAAGCACAATGTCGTCAATACACTAGATGATGGTAAGCTAAATTTGACCTATGTTAAAAACAAATTAATTATGTATTTTGTATTAAGTACAGTAATAGGCATATATATATATATATATATGCCTATTACTGTACTTAATACAAAATACATAATTAATTTGTCGTGGATAACCGAATATAATTACCTCAGATTACTTACATACACTTTTTTTTTTATTCATCATTATTAGTATATACAGTATATGAATATTGTACCCTTTAAAATATTTCTTAAAGTGGTTAAAGTAGAATCATAATAAGTTGGGTTAACTCTCTCATTTTCACATGACCAGGGTCCTTAAGGGGGTGCGGGAGTAGGGGGACAGGCTTGGGGGGGGGGGTTTGGTGGGTGTGGGAACAGGGGGACAGGCTTGGGGGGGGAGTTTGGGGGGTGCGGGAATAAGGGGACAGGCTTGGGGTGGGTAGAAAGCCTGTCACCTATTCCCACACACCCCTAACCCCTTCCCCCCTCCCAAGCCTGTCCCCCTATTCCCGCACCCCCCCAAGCCTGTCCCCCTATTCCCGCACCCCCCCAAGCCTGTCCCCTACTCCTGCACCCCCCTAACCCCCCCCAAGCCTGCCTGTCCCCATATTCCCGCACCCCCTTAACGAATAAAACCTGTAAATATTAATGTTTTTTTCTCGACTAAAAAATGCATCTTTCTCCCTCCTTCCAGGTGATTTGGCTGAAGAGTTGATGATAACCAGTAGAGTACAGTCGGCAGCCATCTCACGTAATAAACAATACTAATATGACCAGATAGTTGCATTCTGAATCATTTTATATTCTAACGTGTGTAATTTTTCCACATGGGAAGTATATCAGTCATTTCTGTATTCAAATTGTGTTGCAACATCACTATAACTCCTACATACGCTGGTGGAAGTGAAGCCAACTTATGCTGCTGTCTGTACCATTCCTTTATCCATCTTCAACAGACACGGAAAGATAGAAAATAGACCAGCAGACTGTGGAAGCTGATGAATGTAATTGTATGTGTGTGTGTTCAAGTGTGATTTTTGGTGAAGCTGGATGTCAAAGTGAAGATAATAACCAGTAGACTACCTTTCCTTTATTCATCTTCAAGAGACATGGAAAGATAGAAAAGTTACCAGCAGACTGTGAAAGCTGATGGATGTATTGTATGTGTGTCAAGTGTCAAAGTGAAGAAGATTATGATACTACTCTGTTCTCTATTGTATGGAAAGTAAGTGGTGATGTATGTGCAGTCGGTGTCAAATATAATCATCCACATATGGGTATCTCAAACAATTTACTGTCTAATATTTTCACGTTCACATAATTATGATGTTATTGTTTTAAGTAGTGTGTAGCTGCTTGTATTAAATTAAAAGATGGTTGTTGACCTATTTATTGGAAAGTTTATCAGCTAAGTAAGAGGGAAGCTGTCAAACTCTTACGTAAGTTACCCCTATATGGATGATTATATTTGACACCGACTGTATGTCTTTATAAAGTCTTGTATTATTAATATCTGTTCAAGCAATACTCATTAGATTAAATGCAATTCGTATCTCTATTCTATCTCTATTCGTATCTCTCTCTCTAATCGTCTCTCTCTATTCGTATCTCTCTCTCTATTCGTATCTCTCACTATTTGTATCTCTCACTATTTGTATCTCTCACTATTTGTATCTCTCTCACTATTTGTATCTCTCTACTACCAAAGACTGAGTTCATTCCTGTAACTTTCTTAATCATTTGGATGGTTGAAAAAACATCTGTCCCCCCCCTAACCCCCCCCCAGCCTCTGTTCCCCCCCCTAACCCCCCCCCAGCCTCTGTTCCCCCCCCTAACCCCCCCCCAGCCTCTGTTCCCCCCCCTAACCCCCCCAGCCTCTGTTCCCCCCCCTAACCCCCCCAGCCTCTGTCCCCCCCCCTAACCCCCCCCAGCCTCTGTCCCCCCCCCTAACCCCCCCCCAGCCTCTGTCCCCCCCCCTAACCCCCCCCAGCCTCTGTCCCCCCCCCCTAACCCCCCCCAGCCTCTGTTCCCCCCCCTAACCCCCCCCCAGCCTCTGTTCCCCCCCTAACCCCCCCCCCGCCTCTGTTCCCCCCCTAACCCCCCCCCCGCCTCTGTTCCCCCCCTAACCCCCCCCCCAGCCTCTGTTCCCCCCCCTAACCCCCCCCCAGCCTCTGTTCCCCCCCTAACCCCCCCCCCCAGCCTCTGTTCCCCCCCCTAACCCCCCCCCCCAGCCTCTGTTCCCCCCCCTAACCCCCCCCCCCAGCCTCTGTTCCCCCCCCTAACCCCCCCCCCCAGCCTCTGTTCCCCCCCCTAACCCCCCCCAGCCTCTGTTCCCCCCCCTAACCCCCCCCAGCCTCTGTTCCCCCCCCAGCCTCTGTTCCCCCCCCCCTAACCCCCCCCAGCCTCTGTTCCCCCCCCCCTAACCCCCCCCAGCCTCTGTTCCCCCCCCCCTAACCCCCCCCAGCCTCTGTTCCCCCCCCTAACCCCCCCCAGCCTCTGTTCCCCCCCTAACCCCCCCCAGCCTCTGTTCCCCCCCCTAACCCCCCCCCAGCCTCTGTTCCCCCCCCTAACCCCCCCCCAGCCTCTGTTCCCCCCCCTAACCCCCCCCCAGCCTCTGTTCCCCCCCCTAACCCCCCCCCAGCCTCTGTTCCCCCCCCTAACCCCCCCCCAGCCTCTGTTCCCCCCCCTAACCCCCCCCCAGCCTCTGTTCCCCCCCTAACCCCCCCCCAGCCTCTGTTCCCCCCCCTAACCCCCCCCAGCCTCTGTTCCCCCCCCCTAACCCCCCCCCAGCCTCTGTTCCCCCCCCTAACCCCCCCCAGCCTCTGTTCCCCCCCCCTAACCCCCCCCCAGCCTCTGTTCCCCCCCCCTAACTTATGCTACTAACTGTACATTTTCTCAACAAACAAACAAACTTCTAGCTATCCTTTATATTAACTAACCTATCTACTGTATATTCTTAGGTGTATAATAACAGCCTCTTGTAGAAAGAAATCTGGAAACTTCTTTATTTGATACTAAGAGACATACTGAGACAGATTGATTATTATTATTATTATTACATTATTATACAGAGGTGTAACACAGCTGTGGGAGGGATGTGTGTGTGTAAGAAAACTCTAAAATAATAAGGTCAGAACATGGTAACAAGTACAACACCTGTATGACTTCATTAATTTAAAATAAGGTCAGAACACGGTAAATAATAGTACATCTTTTTCTTCTTCTTCTGTATGACTTAATTAATGGTGGTAATTAATTCACTTTTGTTGTTGTTACATTGGAGTGCCTTGATTCCTCCAAAGTATGCCAGGAAACGAGAACAAATGAACAAAAATAATGGTGTTGTTCTGTTATTCACTTTTGTTTACATTGGAGTGCCATGATTCCTCTCAAACTGTGCCAGGAAACAGGACCAAACGAACAAAAAAAATAATGGTGTTTTTTTGTTACATTGGAGTGCCATGATGATTCCTCCTAAGTATGCCAGGAAACAAGAACAAATGAACAGAAATAATGGTGTTGTTCTGTTGTTCACTTTTGTTAAATTGGAGTGCCAGGAGGAAACAGGACCAAATGAACAAAAAAAAATAATGTTCTGTTGTTGCTTGGAATAGTTTGAAGGAATCGGTTGCTCCAGATTTACCACCTCCTGACTGAGAGACTTTTATTTGAGCTGGTAACACTATTGCTCTCTCCTCCACTCTATCTCAACAGTGTTACCAGCTCGAATCAAATCTCTCAAGTCAGGAGGGAGGGAGGTGCGATATTTTTGTCAATGATACATACCGTGATATTTCTTTCCTCTGTTCCTAGCAAAATTAACATCACATATTAAGGACCCTGTGATCTTAGTATGAGACTTGGTTGGTGGCTTCTGATTCCTCCTGACTATGCCACGAAACAAGCTCATTCTATATAGGTGTGTGTGTTTCGTGGCAATATCTGAGAGAATTGGAGGCTTCTGATTCCTCCTGACTATGCCATGAAACAAGCTCATTCTATATAGGTGTGTGTGTTTCGTGGCAATATCTGAAGGACTCGTTTACCTACCAATATTCTGATTACAAAACAGGGTCCCTTACTAACAAAAGATCAAATATCATTAATAATAACAACAAAAAAAAGTCATGGTACTAAATAACAACACAAGACTAATGATACCAAATAATAACACAAGATGATACCAAATAATAACAACACTAGACTCATGGTACCAAATAATAACACAAGAGTCACGGTATCGGGCGGTGTTTTTTTGTCGTATACTCCAGCCAGACCCATGAGTTTTCCTACACACAACCCAAGCTGGGAATACACTGGGGCAGTTGGTTGTCGCTATATGTACACTCATACACACGCGCACGTACATACACACACACACACACACATATACTCGCTTGCCTCGTCTGGGGAGAAAACTCTCTTTGAGGGTAAATTGGGGAGGCTACAGAGTCGTCCAAACTGTCCTATGAAATGGAAACGGACCCCATCCAATTGGTATCGTTGAGGTGGATGTGTTGTTTTCTGGGATAATTTTTTTGCCCCTCCAATTCACCCCCCCCAAAAAAAAAAATAGAGTTTGTTCTGCCCGTCGTATGAATTTCTGTATTTAAAATGTCATCATCACCAAGCTTGCAACAAAAAACCAAGGAAGGAACTGAAGCACACAACGACACTGTCACAAACAAACAACATTCACCGCACATGTGGACGTATGTGAGAATATGTGTGTGGTGTTGACGAAACGATGGCTGTGTAGTCATGAATCATACCACCAGTGCCGCACCTCCGACGACACCATGTTCTCCGTAGTGTGTACATGGAGTCATCGTCGTACCGGTACCACACCTCCGACACCATGATGTTCTCCGTAGTGTGTCTATGTAGTCATCGTATCGGTACCACACCTCCGACACGATGTTCTCCGTAGTGTGTCTAAGGAGTCGTCGTCGTACCGGAACCACACCATCGTCGTCGTCAACACCACCAACATTCTTGCATACGGCACTTCGTCGCGTTCTTCACAAAACAACAACAGCAGCAGCAGGACTATGTATGGGACATTAGTAGCGCGGTGGTGTTTGAGTCATCCCAACAGTTAATTAAATATTATATCATAAATAACATCGTCTGGCAAAGAAATCTTGGAAATGAGCAGGTCAAATATTATACATGTTCTTCTCATCCACAGCTCCTTCCTTCCTAAACACCAAAAATGTTGTTGCAAGTTGTGGTCAGAGTTTATAAAGATTAACATTAGATTAACACTTTGAATGTTATGTTTCCTGTCTCTTTTTTCTTTTCTTTTCTGATTATTATTATGGATACAACATTATAAGTGTTTTAATTCTGTATCAAAAAGAGTCCTGTACAGTCAGGGAAACAAATTATCTTCACCTTGCCTTTCAACTAAGTCAACAAATTATATACACTACAGTATATAATATGGTATAATATATATATATATAGTATATTATGAAAGCTTTGACTTAGAAAACATTATCTAGTCACTATAGTAATAATTATTGTCCATTGATTTAGTTTATTATTGTAGCTAACTTCACAACACAAGATGATATTACACAGGGCAGGATATTCTTACTTGTCAAAAAGAGTAAGATGATGATGATGTTGCTATTAATTAAACCTAAGCAAGCAGGTGTGATATGAATATTGTCCCTGACTGAACACGGACTTAACATTTTCACCACCAAGATTAGTTTGCCTTGTTGGCACATCTTGACACACGACACAAAACTGTTAAATCATTATTATTATCATTATTATTGCACTTCCAAATGCTTCTTGTTATTGTCCAATCATTGTTCCAGCTGACATTATTATTATTATTATTATATTAACTTAGCAGCCAGTCCACATTTGTGCCACTTATACCAATAAACCCGCTTTAAGTTTGTGAAGACCTGGGCCAGGAATCAAATAAGTATTCTTCCTCACGTGATTCCATGTCAGGGAGGGGGAGGGGGGGAAAGGGAGGGGCAGGGAAGACCATAGTAATTATACCAACAGCAGCAGCAGCAGCTTCTTCATCTGCCACTAAAAGCTGCCCACCTGACTTGACTCTGCAAACGGTTATAACACTATATTGTAGAGTATATTATTATTATTAAGCTTTCAACAACAACAATAATGACTGCTGCTGAAGCTCTCTGTGGTGGTTGGTGGTGGAATACAGACTGACTTAAATGTGCAAGGTGCTGGTAGTTCTTCTTCTTGAATACAATAAATAATACAGGTTTTGGTTAAGAGTATGTAAGGAGAATTATCCGTTCATTTGGTTTGGTCTGTTTAAGTCAAGATAGAATTAATTACCAGTTCATTTGTTTTGGTCTGTTCTAAGTCAAGATAGAATTAATTACCAGTTAATTTGTTTTGGTCTGTTTAAAGTCTACAATAGAGAATTAATTACCAGTTCATTTGGTTTGGTCTAAAGGAGAATTACCAGTTTTTTTGTTTCCATTGTGGCATAAAGTCCGTGTGTATCATATCATATATAATATACTACAAATTGACAACCAAAGCAGTTATGGGCCTCAATATAAACAATTAACTCATCAGACCATGACTAGTTCTAAACATTAGTATATTTTTCTGTAGATGAAGGTAAATATATTAATACTGTATATTAATATTATATCCACAGATAATGAATGTCGTCCCGGTAAAAACCAAGATTGTTAATGTCGTCCCGGTAAAAACCAAGATTGGTCAACATTTTATCCGGTGCAAGTTAATGTCAGCAACTTTGCCATCAACTACAGAAAGACACACTATGCATGTAAGTATGGTTCTAAACAAGAGGTGAGGCACAAAGCCATATATTTTTTTTTTGGTAAAGTCTAGAAGCAAATAGGGACTACCATGCCTTGCTAGAAACGCTTGAAGCACAGATTGACAGAACAGATGTGCAGACAAAAAAAGTAATTATAATTATAGATTTCAGAACATCAGCCAGCCAGCATGTGAACAAGAAGAAGAAAGGGGGGGAGGGGTTTTAAGAACAAATAACCTCAACATCACAACAACTAGACTGTGTTCTTAACCTTATTGATATTGAGCACACAACTTATAATATTGTTAGCGATGATCTCATAACCAAATGAGCACCATCTTACCAGATATTATATATTATTATTATTATTTTAAGCATGCACTCGTAATGCTTGTCTCTCACTGAAATGATTGGTTTAATGTTTGTATTTAGTGTACAAGCAATCGCTCACTTTTTTTTCCACACCATAGTACAAAAAATTTCTCCATATCATTGTAAACCTCTTGTGTTTCCCCATTTTTCATTGGGTTTTCTATGCTTTACTTTGCCACCACTTGTCAACAAACACTACAAGTTTTTTTTTTATCACTTACAAAACAAACAATACTTTATCCATCTGCACTCACTCACAGTTTATCGCTTGCAAGACATCATCAGCATCTTTTTATCAAGCTCTCAACAGCATCTTTTTTTATCAAGCTCTCAACAGCAAGCAACATTCTGTCTGTAAATAAATAATTAACACACGTGTAGCACAATTAAAATACTGATTGCCTTTGCAAGACCGCAGTGAGTAACCGCACCACTCGAGTTAGCACCGGTGAGAAGCCTTGTATCAAGAGGCTATTTATTATGTTATCTATATAGAGTTGTAGGATAATATTAATCCACATATAAAATATAGCTCTAAGTCTTCTTCTCTCCATGTACTGCCTTATTATGACACTTCAAAAACAATAGATATCAAATCGATAACAACTTAGTCTACTATATATACTTTTTCAAATATTTTCATATATAGTATCATCTAGCATTATTAAGCTATATATAGGATTAATTATATATTTTTTTTACAGTAAGAGATTCACTCCGTTATAAATAGCTATTTGATTTCATACAGTTAACGTTTTCATCACAACAAACACATTTTTAAAGTCCACTCATCATTTTTACTATACAAACTGTACAGTAACCTCAGTCAGTCACTCTCTCCTTGAATATTATTGATGCACGACATGAGTAGATGAAAACAGGGAACACCAACCCTGACATTCTCTCTCCTCTAGGCCTAAGGGGGAAATTCTGTGTTGGTAAATCTGGAGCAACTGAATCCTCCAAATTATTCCAAGCAACAGAACACCATTATTTTTGCTCTTCTGGTCCTGTTTCTTGGCATACTTTGGAGGAATCAGGGCACTCCAATGTAACAAAAACGAATTACCTCCTTAATTAAGAGATTCATTTACTTTGGTCAGAAAACAGAGACAGACAGACTACCCCCAGCATACAACGAGGGGATCTGTTTGGTTGTAACATTTCGAGGTTTTCCGTAAACTCCAAAATAACCAACACAAATAAATGATCTCTTTAAGTACTTAGAGATGAGGCTGGCTCTCTCTCTCTGTGTGTGTGTTGAGTGAGAAAGGCCCTCTTCTTTCTTCCTTTATACAGTAGAGGTGACACAAGCTCTCTTCTCTAAACTTGGGGGTAGGTAGATTAATTAAAGTTGTATCCTCTCCAATAATTAGAATCTTTTTTTTAGGAGTGTGAATGACCATCACCTCATATGTTAATGAAAGGTGATCAGGTTTCTTTCTCCAGGCTAGGGGAGGGGAGGGGAGAGGGGATGGTGTGAAAGAAGTAATAACAATCGCCCGTCTCCCCTGTTCTTCATTCTGGCTTCCAAATGGGTGAGAATGAGGTGGATGGAGAGTTAAGAAGTGGATCACAGGCATAGGTGGATGGAGCCTCACCTTCACATTCCCCCTCTTCTATTATGATTATGATGATGATGATGATGATAATAATGATGTTGTTTCTTCATCCAAATCATGTGTACAAAACTTAATTTCCCCCTTTTTGTGCCTATAGAGTACAGTTGGACACATGAATGGGTGGTACAGCCCAAGTGAAAGATGGTCAATGTCTCCCAATATCAAGTTCCTTGTTAGTGCCAAATAGGAGACATCAGGGGCAGAAGTCAGTATTGAGGATGGTAATAAAAAGCAACTACCTGATAATAGACACTGGTTAGGTTGGGTTGGGTTGGGTTGGTAAATAGGAGGGGCAGAAGTCAGTATTGAGGATGGTAATAAAAAGCAACTACCTGATAATAGACACTGGTTAGGTTGGGTTGGGTTAGGTTGGTAAATAGGAGGGGCAGAAGTCAGTATTGAGGATGGTAATAAAAAGCAAGTACCTGATAATAGACACTGGTTACTCAAATGGGACGAATATCTTTCACCTGGGCTGTACCACCAATTCATGTGTCCAACTGTACATTCAAGAGCTGTCCATGTCCCTCCTCTTTGGTACATACATCTTCTCTAACTGTTTGTTGGTGTTTCCAGGGTTGCAGTGTCCGTCCTCCTCCGTAGAACATCAAAGAAGTCCTGACGCTCACCGCTGAAGATGAGGTGTACGTTTGTTTTCCTCTTCCTCGGCACATCACCACAAATTAATTAATTGGTTGTTGAAGTTGGAGTTATACTTTCTAGGCCTCTTCTTTTTCTCTTTGGCACATCAGAACTTTTAATATAATATGTTTACCCAAGTTCCAAGGTTCAATGAGGTGTGTGTGACTGTCTGTGTGTTCATCCTCTTTGGCACATCAGGAGTTTAACATGTTTATTACCGAGGTTGAGACGTACGATCCTCTTCTCCTTGGGCGCATCAGAAGTTTAGATGTTCCTCGAATTCGTCTGGAGGGTCCTGCTTTGGGGCGTTCCCTGTGTCGTCTGCTCAGTGCATCAGGAGTTCGTGGTGTGAGGACGCGGTGGGAGTGGGGGCACGCGAATCATCAGCACCACCCCCGGAGCCAGTCAGCCCACAGGGGGGGTGGTGCTGGGCGTAGTCTCAGACCACCGTCTCAGTGCGTAAGGACGTGCGGCTCAGGTGGTGGGCCTGGCACGCTCCCAGTACCGGTGACAGGTTACGATCACCCTGAGTGGACAAACGGAGATGAGGGTAAAATACAGGAGCTCCACTACAAGGATCACACACACCAAAAAAAAAAAAAAAAAAATTTAATGAGTTAAAATGCTCCACTACAATTATTACACACAGAAAATTATTATTATAATAATTTTCTGTGTGTAATAATTGTAGTGGAGCATTTTAACTCATTAGATTATCATTATTATTATTATTATGATAATCTAATGAGTTAAAATGCTCCACTCCAATGAAAATGATCACACACACAAAAATAATAATAATAATCATCTGAGTTAAAATGCTCCACTCCAATCATCACACAAACAAAAAAAAAAAAAAAAAAAAAATAATAATATAATGAGTTAAAATGCTGCCTATATATATATAAATTATATCAATAACTTTTTCTGTTACAAAATGCTGCCTATACATGTATATATATATATAACTTTTTCTATCACATAAAATTTGAAAATTATGTCAATAAATACATATACACACCAACTGTATGCAAAAACTACCTGTACTTTTACCGTCATAAAATACAAAAATGATCTTGGACATTTTGAGCCTTTAAAAAGATATCTGACAATTACTTAAAAGTCAGTTGCCCAAAAAATATTAAGAGCATTATCACCTATTCTAGAAAACCCTGAAATTTAGAGTATAATTATATTTTACACCTACAGTATATTGCATAGATGAAAAACTCAATGAAAATCTAGTTATGATTTCAACTTGTATTAAAAAAAAATAATAATGAGTCCTGTCAGTCAGATATGAGGGGGCATTTCAAGATGATAATTATGGTGTTTATGTCACTCTTACTTTCAAACATTGGGCGGCATTGGTCTGTATGCAAGAACATCCGTGGTGTTAACGATGGCGTGGTACCTGTCAATGGAGTCATCGTACCGGTACCACGTCATCGTATGCACCACAAAAAAAATGTTCTTGAATAACGTCCATGGGGTCACCTACAGACACACAAAACCCTTCCCAGTAAGAATGACACAAGGGTCAGTTGATATGCCCATCTTACTCTGACCCAGAAGGCCTCATATATATATACTCATAATATCTCTCCTACCTGAGTCAATGCCCGAAATCTGAAGCAGCAGGTAGGTAGGTGGTTTCTGGATGACAGCCCACCCAAACCAATAATGAAGTCACACACACACTTCAAACTAATAAATACTTTGGCGTGGGCTGTCATCTAGAAACCTCCCGCTCTCCGGATCTCTGGCTTCGACTCCCATGGGCTAGGTAGGGATTAATTGTGGATTGCCAGAGTACCCCAGGGAGTCAATATAATATAGTTCTCTCCTGATTCAGAGGCAAAAATATGAACCTCTACAAATATATATATATATATATATATAATTAATTGAGGTTCAAATTTAATTAACGAGGAACCGGGATATGAACTTGGTACAGAGAGTTTCATGTTGTGCAGTCGGCAGCATAAGTTGGCTTCATTTCTACCTGTGTATGTATTAACTATAGTGATGTTGTAATACAATTTTAATACAGAGATGACAGAGATATATAGTTCTCATATGGTAAATCACGTATGTTGTTGGAATAAAAACTGGCTCAGAATGTAAACTATCTGGTCATATTAGCGCTAATTATTAAGTATACGAGATGGACACGAATTTATGCTGCGGACCGTACCTCAAACCAGGACAGAACTATCGACTCCCTCCCCCTTGCCCCCCCCCCTCCCCCAGTGTACAGCCACACACACATGAAACACACACACACACACACACTTCAAACAGAGCACTTATCAGAGCATAGGTAGAATAGGACGCGTCTCCTTCGAAACAAACAAACGTCACATCCTACCCTAAGCTCAGTGAAGGTGGCGCTACTGTTTCAGCTGTGTGTGTGTGTGTGTGTGTTTTATGTGTTTGCAACCGCACACAATGTCAGTATGTTAGTTAGTGTGTTTATTACTTAGGCTAGAGGATGTCGGGAGATGAGTTTAAATTGGTTCCGAAAGAGTAGTAGTGGTGGTGACATCACACAAAAGGTTCCACAAATCAAAGGAATGTTTTTATATTTTATCATTGGGGATTTTGAGATTCACATGGAGTTAGTAAGACAAAAAAAAAATAGTTATAAAAGAGACGAAAGGAGAAAACTATCACGTTAATTTATCCTGTTAAAAAATACTTATAAAAAGAGACGAGAGGAGAAAACTATCACGTTAATTTTTCCTGTTTTTAAATCATTATGGCTTTGTATCCTAAGGTATTATTAAATTTTTCTAGACTAGCATTGCCTAATAATTATACCACAAGATGCATATATGAAGTTTGGAAGGCCCAGAAGTGAGTGGAAGGTGGAGTGGTAGGTGGAGTGGGAGGTGGAGTGAGGGAGTGGTAGGTGGATTGGGGGAGTGGTAGGTGGGGGTGGAGGAGTGGTAGGTGGAGTGGGGGAAGTGGTAGGTGGAGTGAGGGAGTGGTAGGTGGGTGTGGAGTGAGGGAGTGGTAGGTGGAGTGAGGGAGTGGTAGGTGGAGTGAGGGAGTGGTAGGTGGAGTGAGGGAGTGGTAGATGGAGTGAGGGAGTGGTAGGTGGAGTGAGGGAGTGGTGGTAGGTGGAGGTGGAGGAGTGGTAGGTGGAGCGAGGGAGTGGTAGGTGGAGCGAGGGAAGTGGTAGGTGGAGCGAGGGAGTGGTAGGTGGAGCGAGGGAAGTGGTAGGTGGAGCGAGGGAAGTGGTAGGTGGAGCGAGGGAAGTGGTAGGTGGAGCGAGGGGAGTGGTAGGTGGAGCGAGGGGAGTGGTAGGTGGAGTGAGGGAGTGGGAAGTGGGATGTGGGAGTGGGAAGTGGAATGAGGGAGTGGGAGGTGGAGTGAGGGAGTGGGAGGTGGAGTGAGGGAGTGGTAGGTGGAGTGAGGGAGTGGTAGGTGGAGTGGGGGAGTGGTAGGTGGAGTGGGGGAGTGGTGGTAGGTGGAGTGAGGGAGTGGTAGGTGGAGTGAGGGAGTGGTAGGTGGAGTGGGGGAGTGGTAGGTGGAGTGAGGAAGTGGTGGTAGGTGGAGTGAGGGAGTGGTGGTAGGTGGAGTGAGGGAGTGGTGGTAGGTGGAGTGAGGGAGTGGTGGTAGGTGGAGTGAGGGAGTGGTAGGTGGAGTGAGGGAGTGGTAGGTGGAGCGAGGGAGTGGTGGTAGGTGGAGTGAGGGAGTGGTGGTAGGTGGAGTGAGGGAGTGGTGGTAGGTGGAGCGAGGGAAGTGGTAGGTGGAGGTGGAGCGAGGGAAGTGGTAGGTGGAGGTGGAGTGAGGAAGTGGGATGTGGAGTGAGGGAGTGGTAGGTGGAGTGGGATGTGGAGTGATGGAAGTGGTGGTAGGTGGGTGGAGTGATGGAAGTGGTAGGTGGAGTGATGGAAGTGGTAGGTGGAGCGAGGGAAGTGGTAGGTGGAGCGAGGGAAGTGGTAGGTGGAGGTGGAGGAGTCGAGTGAGGGAATGGACTGGGGCAATTTTTAATCCTACTACTACTACTACTACTACTATTACTACTATCTCTGCATTTGAAGATATAAAAAAAAATAAAAATAAAAATAATAATAATAATAATAATAATAATCTACCTGTACTTGACTTTTTAACGGGAAAAAAAATTATCTTGTTTTTGGTGAATTGGAGAACTTCTAATTCCTCCTAACTATACCACAAACAAAACAAATTCTCTATTAGCGACATAAAAATAAACGTCGTCTGTTTCGCCCTTAGTTAATTAATTAAGTGTAATCAAAGACAAAAACTTAAATGCATCAAATTGTGGCCGGTTCTGGTGAAAAATAGTAAAATATATAAATTAATTAATTAAACGTGTAGAGATGCGACCATTATTACGAGACAAAATGATTACACGTTAAATTAAATTTTTAAAAAACTCGGATGTGCGAAATAATTGTTTAAAAAATTGTCGGGAAAAAGGTTGCGCATGAAAAAAAAAAAAAGTTTAAAAATCTAAAATGAAAAAAAAAAAACGAGAGTTAAAAAAAAGATCAGATAATGAAAATAGTATGAGGTTTAGTGTTAGTCAGAAAAAAGGCCATAAAAAAAAAAAAAAAAAAAAAAAAAAAAAAAAAAAGAGGGCCGGGTTTCAGACACAGAAATAACTATATGAAAGAAAAATGTAGGTCTGGTTCAGTTAAAATAAGACCACATATTGAGACAAACAGAGTCACACAACAAACGAGAATATAAGGGAAGGTTGACGGAAGTAGGAAGAAAGGGATGAAGAAAGGAAGGGATTGAGGAAGGAAGGAAGGGATTGAGGAAGGAAGGAATGGATGAAGAAAGGAAGGGAGGGAGAAAGAAAGGAAGGGAGGGAGAAAGAAAGGAAGGGAGGGAGAAAGAAAGGAAGGGAGGGAGAAAGAAAGGAAGGGAGGGAGGGAGAAAGGAAGGGAGGGAGAAAGAAAGGAAGGGAGGGAGAAAGAAAGGAAGGGAGGGAGAAAGGAAGAAAGGGAGGGAGGAAGAAAGGGAGGGAGGAAGAAAGGGAGGGAGGAAGAAAGGGAGGGAGGAAGAAAGGGAGGGAGGAAGAAAGGGAGGGAGGAAGAAAGGGAGGGAGGAAGAAAGGGAGGGAGGAAGAAAGGGAGGGATGGAGGAAGAAAGGAAGGGATGAAGGAGGGAAGGTAGACAGGAAGGGAGGGTTGACGGAAGAAAGAAGGGAGAAAGGAAGGGATGAAGGAAGGAAGGAAGGGATGGTATGATAGCCAGTAGAGGAAGAAAGGGATGGAGGGAGGAAGAAAGGGAAGGATGGAAGAAAGGGAGGGATTTAGGAAGGAAGGAAAGGTATGATAGCCAGCGGAGGAGGGAGGGTAGGAAAGGAGTTTTAACATGAGCCGAGGGAGGGAGTGTAGGTAGGGAGTGGAGTGGAGTGTAGGTAGGGACAAGGGTAGACCAGGGAGAGGGCCAACATGATATACTCTAATACCGCTGTGGCCTACACTGTCCACTGAGGCGAAGCGAGCACCTCTCTCGCACACATGGACAGGCATCGACATGGCACGCATCTGTCTCTGCTTCACACTCTTGCGATGACACCAGATGCACACCACTATCACCATCACCGACGAGATGCCCAGACCAACACCAACCAACAGCAGTACATTCACGACAGGCGCTTTCAGACCTGTTGGGGAGTGGGAGAGGTGTTGTCCAGTATAGAATAAAATCATAATAACAATAGATTAAAAAGTAATGATGATTTCTCGATTTCTCCTTCTGTCATTCACAACAGGAGCTTTCAGACCTGTTGGGGAGGGGGAGAGGTGTTGGTTGGTCCAGTATACAGTATAATCATAACAACAACAACAACAATAGATTAAAAAGTAATGATGATTTCTCCTTCTGTCACTATGTACGGGAATTTTCAGACCAGTTCAGGGGAGAGGTGTGGGTTGGTCCAATATAATCACAATAAGAACAACAATAGTGAATTAACAGATCATTAAGTAATAACTGTTTTGATGTTATGCGTGTGTGTGTGTACTGTATGTAATGAATATAATATTATATGTACTATTAGGGGATCCATTTCGTGGCATACTTTACAGAAATTTTACTCACAACATCTGATTTGACTCCCTTAGGGGGTTGTGGGGGGGTGCGGGTTTTTTTTGGGGGGGGTCGGGGGGTGCGGGAGTAGGGGGACAGGCTTGGGAGGGAAGGGGGGGGAGTTAGGGGGGTGCGGGAATAGGGGACAGGCTTTCTACCCACCCGAAGCCTGTCCTCCCCCTATTCCCGCAAACCCCCAACCCCCCCCCCCCCAACCCCCCAAGCCTGTCCCCTACTTCCGCACCCCACCAACCCCCCCCCCAAGCCTACCCCCTATTCCCGCACCCCCCCCCCCAAGCCTGTCCCCTACTCCCGCACCCCACCCCCCCCAAGCCTGTCCCCTATTCCCGCACCCCCCCCCCCCCAAGCCTGTCCCCCCTACTCCTGCACTCCCTTAAAAATAAAAAAATAAATATACAGTACTCACAATTATCTTCGTCTGAGAGGTCGCCATAGCCGCAGTTTGGGACGCCATTACAGCGAAGGTTTTTGGAGATGCAGAAGTTGCTTTTCGAACACAGGAACTGCTCACACTTCGGACCTGCGGAAACAACAGTTAAAAGGGAAATCAATTTTATGACTTACAACACCTAATTAGGAGCTGATACATAAATAATATTACGTACGGTATTTATTTGCAACTTATAAGTCAATGTTTTGTCTCATTACATAATATTACAGTATTTATTTGCAACTTATAAGTCAACGTTTTGTCAAGTTACATTTTTAAACAAACAAATTGCCCAAATATTTTTTTCTACTACGGTAATATTTTTTTGTCCTAGAATAAGAGGGAAATTAAGCAAAAATTCCAAAATCGACAGAAAATGGCTAATCCTTTTTCCTACTATGGTAATATTTTTTTGTCCTAGAATAAATAGCAATTAAAGCAAAAATACAGAAATGGACAGAAAATGGCTAATCCTTTTTCCTACTAATATTTTTTTGTCCTAGAATAAGAAGAAGCAATTAAAACAAAATTTTTTTAGAAATGGACAGAAAATGGCTAATCCTTTTTCCTACTAATATTTTTTTGTCCTAGAATAAGAAGAAGCAATTTAATTAAGCAAAAATTCAGAAATCGACAGAAAATGGCTAATCCTTTTTCCTACTAATATTTTTTTTGTCCTAGAATAAGAAGAAGCAATTTAATTAAGCAAAAATACAGAAATCAACAGAAAATAACTAATCCTTTTTCCTACTAATATTTTTTTGTCCTAGAATAAGAAGAAATTAAAGCAAAAATTCAGGAATGGATAGAAAATAGCTAATCCTTTTTCCTACTAATATTTTTTTCCTACTAATTTTTTTTTGTCCTAGAATAAGAAGCAAATTAAAGCAAAAATTCAGAAATCGACAGAAAATTCCTAATGCAATCTGTTTATGTGGGAGACAATATAATTATATATATATTATATATATATTATATGTTTGGAGGCTGTAGGAAATGAAATACTACTAGAGAACAATAATGAAATAATTATATGAATCCATTATTATCTGTCTCTACTTACTGTCCTGAATTTCGGTCCAGATGCCTTCAAAGCCCTTGGCCCCGACTGCCTTGTCCGCCGTCAGGAACGCTATCCTCATGAGGGACGATTTGGAGATGATCATGGCGGCATCTTCACTCAGGCCTTCACCGCACAGCTCAATGGGCACCTTGTCTAGATCAGGCCAAACCCTTACCACCGCAGCGGGGCAACCACGCTCTGTACAGTAAAAATAAATATATGGTTAAAGGGATAAATGGTTAAACATAAATGGTTAATATCTCTTGTTTATTTTACACTTTTCTTGTTGTTGGTGTTATGGTTGTGTACTGTATTGTTTGTGGTTGAATCTGTGTACTTTACTATCAAATGCAAGCCTCATGTTGCTGTCTTGTCCAATGATTTAATGTTATAACTTGTGAAATATAATGAAAGTTCCAACACAGTAGTAACATTTATGCCCAGTATGGTTAGACCTCTACAATATGTTTTAACCAGATTTCATGACACGAGTTTTGTCTTTGATAATACGGTAAATCTTCTCTCTCATTATCTCAAATATTGATGGAACTTTAACCACAGTAATTAATATCCACCACAACTATTTCTAGGGACTATTATAAGCATGTATAACAGAAGGAAATATACATATCCTTCTGTAATACATACTTATGATCCCTACAAACAACTACTATGGACATTAATATATTTAATGTTCTATCAATAGTTGTCGCAATTCCTCTTTTGACAACTGTACATAAAACTTTTTTTCACACCTTCAAACGTTTGTACACTCGCAATCCAAAATTTGTATCCAGGTCTTGTTGAAGTTTCGAATAATTTGACATACTAGTGAACAAATTACAACGCTTATACTGTTTAATATTTGCTTCAACTCGCTTAATACTCGATCATCAGGCTATTCGAAGCAAGCCTGGATACATATTTTGAATCGCAAGTGTACAGTTGCCGGCACTTATAACTGGTACATTCAGAGCTGTTAATCCTCTTTTTGTGTACCAGTTATAAGTGCTGGCAATTGTACCTCGTCCGAACACACAACTTGGGCCCACTAACCTGCCGGATTGCCCTCGACGGAAAAGGACTGCAGCCAGAGGAGAATCTTGTGGTACTTCTTGACCGAGATGAACCAAGTGCAGGAGAAGGCACCCCCAGTCCTGTCAGGGTCGGGGCCGTCGTATTTGTTTGGCCAGTGTGGGGAGTGGATGATGCCGTACTCCTCGGCGGTCATATTCTCGCCGCAGCCTGGGGGGTGGAAAAAAAATAATAAATTAAATGGCCTGTCCCCCTACTCCCACACCCCCCAAGCCTGTCCCCTACTGAGGAACTTCAACAACAACAACACAGATACACAGC
>JAWQEG010004557.1:0-27500 GCA_033782935.1 Petrolisthes cinctipes | reverse complement strand
ACCCAACCCAACCCAACCCAACCCAACCCAACCCAACCTAACCTAACCTAACCCAACCCAACCCAACCCAACCCAACCCAACCCAACCCAACCCAACCCAACCCAACCCAACCCAACCCAACCCAACCCAACCCAACCCAACCCAACCCAACCCAACCCAACCCAACCCAACCCAACCTAACCTAACCTAACCCAACCCAACCCAACCCAACCCAACCCAACCCAACCCAACCCAACCCAACCCAACCCAACCCAACCCAACCCAACCCAACCCAACCCAACCCAACCCAACCCAACCCAACCCAACCCAACCCAACCCAACCCAACCCAACCCAACCCAACCCAACCCAACCCAACCCAACCCAACCCAACCCAACCCAACCCAACCCAACCCAACCCAACCCAACCCAACCCAACCCAACCCAACCCAACCCAACCCAACCCAACCCAACCCAACCCAACCCAACCCAACCCAACCCAACCCAACCCAACCCAACCCAACCCAACCCAACCCAACCCAACCCAACCCAACCCAACCCAACCCAACCCAACCCAACCCAACCCAACCCAACCCAACCCAACCCAACCCAACCCAACCCAACCCAACCCAACCCAACCCAACCCAACCCAACCCAACCCAACCCAACCCAACCCAACCCAACCCAACCCAACCCAACCCAACCCAACCCAACCCAACCCAACCCAACCCAACCCAACCTAACCTAACCTAACCTAACCTAACCTAACCTAACCTAACCTAACCTAACCTAACCTAACCTAACCTAACCTAACCTAACCTAACCTAACCTAACCTAACCTAACCTAACCTAACCTAACCTAACCTAACCTAACCCAACCTAACCTAACCTAACCTAACCTATATCATAATTATATACAGTGTTAAGAATAAGGATGATATAATGGTGTATATATATTTTCCTCTTTGCCTGTCACAACATATTGGGAGATTGATTCAATATTCACCCTTAAGGAGGCGCGGGAATAGGGGGAAAGGCTTTGGGGGGTGCGGGAGTAGGGGGATAGGCTTGGGAGGGGGTTAAGGAGGTACGGGAATAGGGGGAAAGGCTTTCTACCCACCCCAAGCCTGTCCTCCTATTCCCACTCCCACCCCCAGTCCACCCCCCCTCCCCCCAAGCCTGTCCCCTACCCCCACACCACCTTAAGGGATCCAGTGATGTAGTCTAAAAGTTGGAGAGAAATTAGTCCTTCCAATATTGCCACGAAACACACACACCTATAGGGAAGGAGGTTGTTTGGTGGCATGGTCAGGAGGAATCAGAAGTCTCCAATTTTATACACGATCACAGGGTCCTTAATTAATTAACAGAGGTACCATACAGTGTCAGAATGTTCTTGTTTTGTCTTCAAGTAATTAATTAATTCACAGTAGACAGTTATCATACTTTGTTTCTTTGACCATAATACTAGTGTTTAAAATGTCACACTTAGTTGTCCTATAAATGTTGTGTTACAAGAAGGAAAATGTTGTGTTTTGACAGTACTATAAAGGATCGATTCCACAGTTATATTTGTTTGTTAGCTTCCTAACAAACCACACTTGTAAGGAATTATTATTTACCAAAAGCTGAGTATCCGCATTCACAATATCTATCAAACAGTTAGATAATGATGATCACAGCATAGTTTACTCATCAAATTCATTAAATAATTCAGCAAAAAGTAATTTACACGGCTAAGATTCTTTCGTTCGCATGCTTACAAACCACTACGAACCACTGTGGAATCGACCCTATGTACAGTCGTGGTCAAAAATAATCATCCACATAATATTATACGTAACTTTATAACAATTTGCTGTCTAATGTTTTCATGTTCACATGTAATGTTATTGTTTTAAGTAGTATATAGCTGCTTGTATTAAATTAATCGATGGTACTTAACGTGTGTGTGTATGTGTGTGTGTCTGTCTGTGTGTGTGTGTGTTATTGTTTTAAGTAGTGTATAGCTGCTTGTATTAAATTAAACGATGGTACTTAACGTGTGTGTGTATGTGTGTGTGTCTGTCTGTGTGTGTGTGTGTGTGTTATTGTTTTAAGTAGTGTATAGCTGCTTGTATTAAATTAAACGATGGTACTTAACCTGTGTGTGTATGTGTGTGTGTCTGTCTGTGTGTGTGTGTGTTATTGTTTTAAGTAGTGTATAGCTGCTTGTATTAAATTAAACAATGGTACTTAACGTGTGTGTGTATGTGTGTGTGTCTGTCTGTGTGTGTGTGTGTGTGTTATTGTTTTAAGTAGTATATAGCTGCTTGTATTAAATTAAACGATGGTACTTAACCTATTTATTGGAAAGTTTATCAACTAAGGAACAGAGGGAAGCTGTCAAAATCTGACGTGAGTTACTCTTATATGGATGATTTATTGACCACCACTGTATGTTTCAATGTAACCGAATGTGTATAATTTATTACTTATTGATCCTTACTGATGTTGTATATGCTGCTGTTTTTATTATGTGTTTGTGTGTGTGTGTGTACAGCCACAATCAAATAACCAACGACACTTTCCTTCCATCATGTACATTTAATCAGTATCATATCAAAATATAATCATACAACAACACCTTATGTCAACTCAACCCTCTCAATTATTATTTTTATTATGAGGTGCTGCAAAATCATACACGTGTTGTTCTTTATTACCAAGATTATTATTATTATTATTATTATTATGTGCTGCAAAATCATACACGTGTTGTTCTTTATTACCAAGATTATTATTAGTATTATTATGAGGTGCTGCAAAATCATACACGTGTTGTTCTTTATTACAAAGATTATTATTATTATTATTATTATGAGGTGCTGCAAAATCATAGACGTGTTGTTCTTTATTACAAAGATATTTACTACGATGGAAGGAATGTGTCGGTGGATATTTGATTGTGTCTGTACACCCGAGCTCGTAAATTCGCGACCACGTACTTAGATGTTTATGTCATTTGAGCTGGTAACATTTATTTGGGACCATCTACTTAGATGTTTATGCCATTTGAGCTGGTAACATTTATTTGGGACCACGTGCTTAGATGTTTATGCCATTTGAGCTGGTAACACTTATTTGGGACCACGTGCTTAGATGTTTATGCCATTTGAGCTGGTAACACTTATTTGGGGAGGAATCAGAGTAGGTGGAACATAGTAGAGAGACATAATACAATCTTTCACCTATAATGACACCTTCCCTACACAGTGTTACCAGCTCAGATGACATAAACATAGTAGAGAGACATAATACAATCTTTCACCTATAATGACACCTTCCCTACACAGTGTTACCAGCTCATATGACATAAACATTTTGAGGACGTGGTCGAGAATTTACGAGCTCAAGTGTACATTGGAATACCTTGATTCACCTAAAGTATGCCAGGAAATAATGCCAGTAGAGTAAAAAATAATTGTGGCCTGATATTGCTGGGAATAATTTGTTGGAATTATTTGCTTTGATTGTAACCTGTGATTTAATAAAAACAAAAAGTTTGAATTTTTTTCTGCAGATCAGTGTTTTATTATCAGTCCTCCTTTGTTTATTAAGAACCCTGTGATCATGTAGGAAAATTGGTGGCGTCTGATTTCTCCTGTCTATGCCACGAAACAAACAAGCTCTTTCCATATAGGTAGGTGTGTGTGTGTGTGTGTAAATTGGAGGCTTCTGATTCCTCCTGTCTATGCCACGAAACAAACAAGCTCTTTCCATATAGGTGTGTGTGTGTGTGTTTATGTGTGTGTATGAAAATTGAAGGCTTCTGATTCCTCCTGACCATGCCACGAAACAAGCTCCTTCCATTATGTGGTGTTTCGTGGCAATGTTTGGAGGACTCTTTTATCTTCAATTTTCTGACTACAACACAGGGTTCCTTAAAGTAAGAAATAAAAAGTACTGAAAGCGTCGGTGACGAAAGTGAATTTAGCTAAACATTGCTGGGAGAAATACTAGTCAAAAAGGAACATCACATGATACAACAGAGAGAGGTGAAGAAGGGAGGGATAATAAAGGGAAAGGAAGAGAATATGAACTTCAAATTAAAAGGGTTACACAAATGGAATAAAATATTGAGGAGAATTCGAAGAGATGGAAGGAAATGGTACAAGAGATGAAGGAAGTAAAGGTGTTATTATGGAATAAGATGGACAAGTGAGTGGTTGGTTAGTAGTTAGTGTGTGTGTGATGCAGTGAGTGGTTGGTTAGTAGTTAGTGTGTGTGTGATGCAGTGAGTGGTTGGTTAGTAGTTAGTGTGTGTGTGTGTGTGTGTGTGTGTGGTTAGTATTTAAATCGTGTGTGTGTGTGTGTGTGTGTGTGTGTGTGTGATGCAGTGGTTGGTTGGTTGGTTAAGTATTTAAAGTAAGTGTGTGTGTGTGTGTGTGTGTGTACCAAGTAGAGATGGTTAGTTTTAAGCTGGATGAAGTTAGATTAGGTTATTATAGGTTAGGTTAGACCAAGATTTAATTATGCTAAGCTAAGATAGGATAGAACAGGTAATAAATGAGATGAGGTTAGGTTATGATAGCTTAGGTTAGGATAGGATAGGGTAGAGGGTCGAACAAATGAACATTCAAATAATGGATTAATGGAACAGAACAAAGAATTGAAGCAACGAGTCGAAGTAATAGTGGATGAAAATGAGGCACTTCGAGTAAGATTGAATAGCAGCGAGGATTGATTGATTGATTGATATTAGGTGCCACAACAGCGAGGTCATATTGCGCCAGAAAAAGGTGATTGAGAGGTGTGACAGCAAGCAGGAAGGATATACAATGAAAAGAGGGACAGTTGAAGAAAGGAAAGGGAGTGGCTGGGGCCGAAAGGGCGACCAAACCCTTAAATTATTGCCCACATCAGTGAGGAAAGAGGTAAGGAGCAAGGAAAGAACTTGGTAAAACTGAAACACGAGCAGGAAGGTTGGGTGAGGGTTCATGAAGAGAAAATTGTTAACTTTAAAGAGGTTGTTGTGTGTGGAACTAAGGTTGTCTCTTAGTATCCTGTGCAAGAACTGTGAGATGTTTGGGGTGCATCTCTTAGCAGTAATTAGTCCGTTAGTTGCTATGGTAGGATGAGTGATAACATTCCTTCAGCGGAGAGCTGTATTTCCTGATTTTAACAATATGTTCATGTGAGTAGTCACATATATTATTCACAACAAAAATAAATATTCTGGGAATCTATGTTAACATACAAACATAACAATGAATATATATACATGTTGCATATCACTGGAAAGAGCTTTATATTCTATAATTTATGGTAAGAATGAATTATGACTGCCTAGCTCAGGCGCAGCGGAGCAGGCATATAAATGCAAATAATTTGTGATAGGCCTAAGGCAGGTAGAGTGAGGGTCAGGTCAGGGGTCACATTCTTTATTTGACCTGACAGAGAATGGACTTCTACCTGGTACATATGAGGGGTTACTAATATAAACATGTGGTATGTACACTACAGTACTCTCCCTCTAGTGACGAGGAAGGAGGAACGATATGGATTTCTTGTGTGTTGTTGTAGCTTGTTCCGTGGTAGTGTATGTTGATGGCTTGATTGCAGGTGGCGAGGCAGGTTCGTGAGACATTAGGTAGGCAGGTTTCACTCTGTCGATTGACACGGTGTTCGGCTTACCATGGTAGTTGATGGTGATGGTCTTCCTTTGGCATCTGATGATGATAAAAGGACCAGAGTAGGGTTGTTGCAGCGGCTTCTTGACTGAGTCAACCCGGACAAAGACATGGGTACAGGTCTGGAGATCCTGGCTGATGAAGGTCTTGGATGGTTGCTGACGAGGTGGTGAGGGCTGCAAGGAACTCGTGTGGGAGGTGAAGGTGGCAGCGAAGTCCTGGACGTCAATGTTGTTGCGAAGCGTGGTGGAGGCGAGGAGTTCACCATGCAGTCATAGGGTGAAGCCGTAGAGTAGTTCTGCAGAGGAACAGCCGAGGTCGACCTTCAGGACAGTACGGATACCTAGTAGAACAAGAGGGAGAGAAGAGAGCCATTCACCACTGTGTTGTACCGTTGCTGATAGCGAAGTTTTGAGTTGTCCGTGGAACCTCTCCACTAGACCATTTGATTGTGGGTGGTAGCTGGTGGTGCAGAGTCTCTTGATGCCAAGGAGGGTCATCAACTTGTTCCAGAGGGTGGACTCGAACTGGCTGCCCCTGTCAGATATGATGGTGAGTGGGACACCATAGCGGGAGATCCAGGTGGAGATGAAGGCTTTGGCAACAGTGGTGGTGTTGATGACGGTGATAGGTGACACTTCTGGCCATCTGGTGAAGCGGTCCACACAGGTGAGGAGGTATCTGCAATTTTCAGAGGGAGGAAGGGGACCTACCAGGTCGATGTGTACGTGGTAAAACTTAGCAGAGGGCGGTAGGAAGGTTGCTGGAGGCGACTTGGTGTGTTTGTTGATTTTGCTGGCTTGGCAGTGTTGGCAGGAGCGGGTCCACTCTCTTACATCCTTGTTGATTCCAGTCCACACAAATCTTGAGGTTAGGAGCTGTTGAGAAGCACGAATACCTGAGTGGGAGAGACTGTGGAGTTGGGAGAAGAGGAGGAATCTGTGATTCTTAGGAACATAAGGGCAGATAGAACCAGTGGAAGAGTCTGCGAAGAGAGAAACATTAGTGCCGGGGTAGTCAACCTTTTTCATTTGCAGGGCGGGGTTCGCTGGGAGTTGCGTCAACTCTGGGTCATCAGTTTGATTGGCGGTGATAGCGGTGTAGTTGATGAGGGTTGCTGAGTTGCGCGAACGTGAGAGGGTGTCTGCAGGCACGTTTTCACCTCTGATATACCGAATGTCAGTGGTTAATTGTAAAATGTAAGAAGTGTGGCGTACTTGTCTTGGTGTGTAGGAGTTCTTGTTGTTGAATGTGGAGGCGAGAGGTTTGTGATCAGTCAAAACATGAAAAAACCTACCTTCAAGGAAGTAACGGAAGTGTTTGATGGCTTTATAGATGGCGAGAAGTTCTCTGTCGAAAGCACTGTATCTTGATTCCGCTTGAGAGATAGTTTCTTGGAGAAGAAGGCGAGCGGCTTCCAGTCATCATCGTGGTGTTGCTGTAGGATGGCACCCATACCTGTGTCAGATGCGTCAGTGCAGATGGCTGTGATGGCATCTGGAGTAGGGAAGCAGTGGGAGGTGGCTTCTCCAATGGCGTTGGTAGCGTTGGTGTAGGCTTGATCGGTAGTGTCTGTCCATGTTAGTGTTATTGACTGACCTCTCTTGCAGGCTGAAGGAGTGCTGCACAGTGTGGGATGAACCTGTTATAGTAGTTGAGCATTCCCAGGAAGCGTTTCAGTTCGCATTGAGTCTTGGGTCTTGGGAACTGCTGGATGGCTTCCTGTCTTGAAGGTGTGGGAGAGATACCAGAGGAGGAAACAATGTGTCCAAGGAATTGGGTAGAGTTGACACAGAAGGAGGACTTGGCAGTGTTAAGTTGTACCGGTATACCGTAAGTTTGGAATCTCTCAAATACCTGTGTAAGATGTTGCTGGTGAGTTTTTTCGTCGGGGCTGGCGATGAGGACGTTAACATAGCTGAAGCAGAAGGGCAGTCAGCGTAGTACTTTGTCGATAAATCTCTGGAAGGTCTATGCAGAGTTCTTGAGACCAAAGGGCATCCTGACATATATAGATAAACCAAAATGGGTGATGATGGCTGTTTTAGAAATATCATCAGGATTCACAGGGAATTGGTGGAAGGCTTTGACGAGGTCGAGATTAGAAAAGATGGTTATGCCAGTAGGTTGGGAAGATAAATCTTGGATGTTAGGGATAGGGTATCTGTCTATAATAGTCTTACTGTTAAGTGCTCTGTAGTTGCCGGAGGGTCTGATGTCACCGTTCTTCTTGTTAACAATTTGGAGTGGAGAAGCCCAGTTGCTTGAACTTGTTTGGATGATACCTCGGTCGAGGAAGGACTCGAATTCAGCCTTGGCAAGTTTATACCGTTCAGGGGCAAGACTTCTGGCCTTGACATAGGTGGGGGCTCCAGTGGTCTCCATGTAGTGAAGGGCGTGGTGCTTGGCTGGCATGACTGCAGAGTATGGCTATGTAAGAGAGGGGTAAGATTTGAGTAAGGATGCATACCTGTTGTTAGCTGAAGACAGCTGTGTGCTTGAATCTTTGGCGATCGAAGTTTTGGCGGATATTCTGGTGAGTGGATCGTACAACTTGCGGGTCTTGAAGTTGATGGAGAGATTGTAGTGTGTGAGGAAGTCAGCACCAAGTATGGGTTGGGAGACATCAGAGACGTAGAAGGCCCACTCAAAAGCTCGTCGTAGATGGAGTTCAACCTTGAGGGTAAGCTTGGTGTCGACTGGTATGGTGGAAACGTTGGCTGCAAAGAGTGAAATGATGGGTGGTAGTCTCCTTTGGCTGGCTGTAGCAGAGAGAACACTAATCTTGGCGCCTGTGTCTACTAAGAAAAACTTATGGTTGAGTGGATCTCAGATGTGGAAGAGTGTGGACTTCCGTTTGCAGGCACTATGGACCACTTGTGACTGCTGATGTCGTTTTCCGAATTAAATGAACAGGGTTCCTGGCAATGGTGTACATTTTGACCAAAACGATTATGATTGAAGCACATACTGTTACTGTTGGAGTTGGTGGAGTTGTTGGAGTTGTTGCAGGAGTCTCTGCTGCAGAACCTGTGGCGTCGTGGAGTTGGAGAGCAGGCACGAGACTGTTGTTGTACTTGAATTGTCAACTCACTTACTTGTAGTTCCAGGCTGGAGATGAAGTCCTTGAGTTGGGTGATTTCGTTTGATGAGGTGATGTGGCAGATGGTGGTGTCATTTAGGATGGTGTCCATGAACTCATCTGCAAGCAGGGCGAGGTCTTCAAGGGGTAACTTGCCTTTAACTGTGATGAGGTTGTGTTGGATGGTCTGCAGGAGGCGCTAATAGAAGAGGTGGGTGAGGATGGTGGTGTCGAAGGACTGCTGGTGGGTACTGATGAGTTTCTTCATCCGTCGGAGGAGGTAGGTATAGGTTTTTCATTTCCTAGCTCTTCCTTGGAGAGAAGTTCCTGGATTCGAGTAGAGAGAGAAGCTTCAAGACGTGTGGTGATGGTCTTCGTAGGGAGTGTCACTGGTGCAGGCGGCTGTGACAGAATCAAAGAGTTGGGCGAGGACTTCAGAAGGCGGAAGGGTGGTGGCGGCACTGAACTTCTTAAGACTGGAGGTGATGCGGAGTGCTCTGAAGTTGACTTCAAGAATGGTGAACCATAGGGTAGGGTTGTGAGAAGAGAAGGTGGGAGTATGAAAGTTAGAGATGGTGGGAGTGGTGTCAGAGATGTCTTGAGGTTCAGACATGGTGAATGTGGAAAAAGGCAGCGACAGGTGGGGTTAGAAGAGATAGGCTGCAACGGGTGAAGTTGGGAGGGAAAGGCGGCTGCGGGTAAGGTAGGTAGGTTAGAAATGTAGGGAACGGACAGCGTCGGGTAAGGTGAGTAGTGGAGGAAGAAATAGGCAGCTTCAGGTAAGGTGAGTAATGGAGAAAGAAGTAGGTAAGGTGAGTAGTGGAGGAAGAAGTAGGTATGCTAAGTTAGCAGTGAGAGAGAGAGACGGCGGCGGCAGGTAGGCTGGAGGCGGCGGCAGGCAGGCTGGAGGCGGTGGTGGCAGGCTTGAGGCAGTGGCAGGCAGGCTGGGTAGAATTGCTGAGGGGAAGGAGGAATGTTGTGGCGGCAGGCAGAGATGCAGTGAAAGTGAGAAGTAGCACAGGAGAGGAGACAACTGAATCGAGTTGTCCAAAAAATAACTAGCGAGCCAGTGGTTGTGGGCTGCTAGTCAGGAGATGTGTCACTCAGGAGGTCACCAAAATGTTGCGTGTGCAACTAAGGTTGTCTCTTAATATCCTGTGCAAGAACTGTGAGATGTTTGGGGTGCATTTCTTAGCAGTAATTAGTCCGTTTATTTGCTATGGTAGGATGAGTGATAACATTCCATCAGCGGAGAGCTGTATTTCCTAATTTTAACAATATATTCATGCGAGTATTACCTGGTACATTTGAGGAGTTACTAATACAAACATGTGGTATGTACACTACAAAGTAATGAAACAGCATGAGAAAGGATACAATGGGTAAACCAGATTCATGGGGAGCGGCATTACTCGAACTGACAGTGGAGAATATGATGACAAAATGGGTGACAGAAAAAACTAGGTATAGATGAACAGACGAGCCATCAATGCTCCATCTGGTGTTCACTAGGGGGGCGGATGTAATAGCAGACATCACATACAAAAGTCTGCTAGACAAAAGTGATGATGTACACTCGGAATCCAAAATTTGTATCCAGGTCTTGTTGAAGTTTTGAATCAGTTGACATACTAGTGAAACAATGACAACGCTTATCCTGTTTCATATTTGCTTAAGCTCGCTATATTAATACTCGATCAGGATATTCAAAGGAAGCCTGGATACATATTTTGGATTGCGAGCGTACTTATTGAGTTGAAAATATTAGAGAGAGGTGTAGATGTGAGGGATGAAGCACATAGGGAGAATAGGTTGAATTATGGAAGGACTGAGTTTAGAAGCCAAAGAAAGTTCTTTTCGGGTACAGACTGGATGGAGCTGGTGGATGCCGGAAGTGTGCAGAGAAAATACCTTATATTTGGAAAAAATATATACGGAAGGAGTATCTAAGTATGTACAGTCACTAATAAGTATACAGCTCTGGTTGAAGCTTTGAACAGACCAAATTCACCAGCGAAGTAATTCCAATGGAGATGTTATTGTAGACACACCTGAATACTTATTAGTGCTGGTGACTGTATCAAAATATAAGATAAGTTAACTGAAGAAAAAAGAATGGTTCACTGGACAATGTGAGACAGCAAGATTCAGAAAGGAGGAAGCCTGGAATATAATGCGGAGGAGGAATACACAGAAAAATAGAGAGGCATTTAAAAAGGCAAGAAATAGTTATGTTGAGGCAAGAAAAGAGGCGGAGAAAAATTATGAAAAAAGATATCGTGGATAAATGTATAAAAGAACCAAAATTGTTACATAGGTTTATAAATGGAAAAATGAAACAGAAGGTTGGAATCAAGAGGCTAAACATGGAGGGTGAAGATGATTAGAATATTTGAGAAGTTATGAAGAAGAAATTCCAAGAGGTATTTACAAGAGAGTGAGTTTGATAGGAATAGAGAGGACAGAGGGGAGGTTATGCTGGGGGACATAAAGGTGGAGAGGGAAAATCTACTGGATGGAAGAAAAGAGGAAGGTCCGGATGGAATTGCCGGGATGATTCTTAATTAAAGAATGTAATGAACAGTTATTATTGCCAGTCTACAGTATCATAGAGAGTAGCCTACAGGAGGGTAAAGTTCCAAAGAAGTAGAAGAGAGCACACATAGTGCCTTTATATAAAGGATGCAATAAGGAAAATCCTCTAAATTACAGGTCAGTGTCAATAACAAGTGCAAGCTATGCGAGGATATAATAAAGAATGAATAGGTAAGACACTTGGAAAGTACAAAAAGCATAACTAAAGCCCAATTAGGATTCAGGAAGGGGAAATCATGCATCACAAATTTATTGAGTTTTTACTCGAGGGTAATAGATGGGGTACAGGAGAGGGAAGGATGGGTCGCTTGTGTTTAGCTGGATTTAAAGAAGGCATTTGATAAAGTTCCTCACAGGAGGTTGATGTGGAAGTTGGAAAATTTTGGTGAAGTACAGGGAAGGCTCCTGGAATGGATGAAGGATTATTTGGTAGGGAGGCAGATGAGTACAGTAGTCAGGGGTCTGAAGTCAACATGGAGAGAAGTTGTAAGGAGAGTACCACAAGGTTCAGTGTTGGGACCGATTATGTTTGTTGTATATGTTAATGACATGGTGGAAGGTGTCGAAAGCTATACAAGTCTGTTTGCAGACGACGCTAAGATAATGAAAATGATAGAGGATGCAAGGAGTTGTGAGGAATTACAGGAGGATTTGAACAAGATTCACAAGTGGAGCCAGGATTGGGAAATTTAATTTAATGCTAAGAAATGGGAAATAGTAATAGTAGGCCATCAGGAAATTACAGCATGGGTGGGTAGGCAATACAAACGGCACCCGAGGAAAAGGATTTGGGGATGACTATTCAAAACTCACTCTCACCAGAGAAACACATTAACAGGGGAAATTTTATGTTGGTAAATCTGGAGTAACTGAATCCTCCAAACTATCGCGCACCACAATCCCCAGCCCACCTGAGTAGAAGCCCGAGATTAGAAGCAGGCGGTTTCTGGACGACAGCCCACCTAAACCATCATGAGGCCACACACATTTCGAACCAAAGGAAGCTTTGAGTCTAATGTCGTCCAGAAACCTCATAGTTCAAAACTCGGGCTTCGACTCAGGTGGGTTAGAGATTGTGGTACCCGACTGTACAGTACACTCGTGATACGTAATCCCTGACCAGAGACGAACGGCAGGCACCACACACACATACCCTGTATTCGAACTCATCAGCCTCTATAGGTGTACTGGGTGGGAAAATGAGCAATACCAGGCGATTCGAAGCTTTCTGCTCCTCACACTCTGGTCAGAAATTATGTATCACGAGTGTACATGACTTGAGAATTAGCCGGGAATTTTCTCAAGGTGAAATTGACACCCTGAAACAACAAGTGAAACAGCTGAAGCTAGAGGACGAGGGCAACAAACAACTGATCAAGACACTATCTGAAGACTTGCAGGTGGGTTCCAATTCTATTGCTGCACTTATTAAAGATTGCTGTGGGTACCTGGATGATTATAACAAACCTAATAATCTACAATTTGTGGGAATTGAGGAGGAATCTAACTAGATCTGGGAACAATCAGCCAAGAAAGTAAACCGCATATTGGAAGAAAAATTACAACAATCAAACATCCAGCTAGAGTGTGTTTATCGTGTAGGACAACACTACCACCAACAGAACGGTAAGTACCCCATCATTGACACCTTCAACAGAGTGTGTTTATCGTGTAGGACAACACCACCACCATCAGAACGGTAAGTACCCCATCAATGACACCTTTAACAGGTTTTGTGATAGAGAGGCAGTCATCCGAAATCTTTCTAAGCTACAGGGAACACAGATTTACATTAATGAAGACTTGTGCCCCACATCGTTTAAGGCAAGCCAGGAGCGAAGGAAAAATGGCATATTTTCGCCATACGAAGTTAATTATAAAAGAAAGACACACCAACAAAGCTACCGCCGAACCTGAACCAACATCAACAACAACAACCTGAAATATCAGAAAAACAATATCTGACGTCACCGGGGATGGCGCTGCTGCCCCCGCCTTGGCCGCCACTAGTGCTTCAGTTGGTAGCCAGAACCTGACCAGTAAGAGCCGTGAGGGACAGGCGCCTGCCATGGCTGGCACACCTGGGGGACAACGGACGGCCCCTCAATATCAAACCAAGTCAGCTGCAAGGACTTCACGGCAAAGGAATAAGTAAACACCACCCAGCTAAATTTATAAACATATGTGTACTATGGATCAGAACCCTTTTCCATTTGCTTTATCTCGTTTCCATATTTAGTGACAATTGTTAACATAATTTTCCACTCCATGAAATTGATAACTTGACGTTCGAGCCTCTTAAATATTATGAAAATATACCGAATACTCTCTCCATCGAGTTCGACTTTAACGAAGTATATTGCAACTATCTCTTACTTACTTAATGAAAAACCTTCTCTTAATTTAATTGCCTTTAACATAAATAGTATACCGCTTCACTTAGACAGTTATGTTGAACAATGTATAAAGACAACTAACATGTACTTTGATGTTTAAAATTTTTGTGAAACACGTCTCATTGATGCTATATGTTATAATGGTAAGGAAGCCAATACGTTACTACCCGGGTGAACAAACTCCAGAATACACAGTATAGGAAGGACTGTAGTCAGACCGCCCGAGTCCCCAAGGGAGGATTAACCTGTCTGGCCAAGGGATTAGTGTACTCGCCACGTCTGAAGGCTGGATGGTGGTAGAGGTGAGGCTCAGACAAAGGATAGATGTGCGGCAACGACAAAGGGACGGAGTGGCGTGTATGGCACCATTACAGTACCCCGCTCCCCCCCCCCCCCCATGGAATAAATTTTATTAAGGGAGAGGGTAAGGTGTACAATGCATAAACATACAATAGTCATAGAAAAAAAATAACAAAATACAATAAGTCAAAAAGCAAACATATATGGATAACACAACTTGAATAATGAATGAATGTCATACAGAAATGTAAGGTTATAGTGTGGATTGTAGGAGTGGGAGACAAGGTAAGTGTGTGTCAATTAGTAGTAGGGGGAGGGTGTGTCAAGAGATGTGTGGAGTGTGTGAGTGTCTGTGTTGTGTACCACCACCACGTATTTAGCCGGGCGTTTTATAATACGCCCTGAACGAGAGGTAAATCCATCAGGGACCATAACGGGGTTCATCGTCCTGCCGCTCTTGTTGTGGGCAAGGCCAATAAGACTAACAGGTCTTGTCAGCCAGTGGTACTGCGCAGCTGTAGTGACGTCATGGCGTGGTGGACTTCATCCCCCATTTTCTCTCCATTTCCCCCCCCACAACCCCCCCAGCCTCTGCCCCCAATCTCCTCACATGGTGACAGGTATGGGAGTGAGGTCGCCTACAGGCGGGCATACCGTGATCCCGTGACAAAGTTTTTTCTTCTTTCTCTGTTCAATATCCTGTCGGCTTTTATCGTTAAATTATAATGAGTTTTGCATGATATGCTTGATACAGCCATGTCAATGAAAGTTTGTGGAGTGAAACAAAATATGTACCAGTTTCAAAAAGGACTTGTGTATTCCAAATCTTTGCCCAAACTATATGAAATGCTGAAAGAAAAATATGGCATTTCATATATACGCACACATAGGCTAAATCAGGATGTTATAGAACACTTGTTTTGCAGTCTAAAACAAATGGGAGGTACTTATGAACATCCATCACCTGGAGTGGAGGAAACGTGGTCTCTAGGGAATAGATGGAGGAAATGTGGGGGTAGCTGGGGATAGGTGATTGCCAGAAACTTCCCAAATACTGGACACCAAGTCTAATTTCATCCCTATTGTATGCAAAACCTGTTACAATTGCACATCAATTCGAACAGTTAAGATGACTGCTAAGCTTTTCATTTTACTTTACCTCGACAAGACACTCACAAAGAGAAAGAGATCAGGATTCTGTATCGGTGGGGAAGACATGAAATTTTATGTTGCAACCCTTTCTTCCTACAGAATCACACCCACACACTGCACATGCAGTTGCATGGCATTTTCACACTGGGCACTTGGTGGACACTATAGAGAGATGACCTGTATCACCTTTGACCTACTGTCAACTGACTAGAAAATGAGCCTGTTTATCACTGTTTGGCAACTTGTTCTGTGGTGTATACTCGCCGTGACGTCATGCGCGAGCGGGACTCATTTTTGCCCTTGTATGACAAGACCTGTTAGTCTTATTGGCCTTGGTTGTGGGGGTGGAGGTGTAGCCAGGCGAGGTGAAGGCGTGCACTGGTGAGGAGGGCTGGCGGGACGAAGAGGTGTGGCTGGCATGATGTGGAAGACAGGTGGCAGTTCCTGAGGGAGACTAGAAACATAATTCAATGGAAGGAGGTATGGGTTGGGCTTGTGGAGGCGGGGATAAAGGTAGGGTGGGTTCAGGTATAGGGGAGGTAACGGGATGGGGAGGCGGGAGCGTGGGAGTGATGGTAGGGGTAAAGGGTTCAGGTAGGTCATGATCAGGTGTGGTGAAGTTAGGATGGGAGGCAGGATTGGGGCTAAGGGAGGAGATAGGTTCCTGGGGGTAAGGTGTGTTGGGGAGGGGGGAAGGTGGTGGAATGACGGGTACAGGGATGGAGTCGGTGATAGGCGTGGATGGGGTAGGGGGTGGAGGGGGTAGGGAGGAAGGAGGTGACGTAACTGGTGAAGGAAGGGTAGGAATGGTAGGGTGAATGAGTTGAGGTGTGGGAGGAGGCACCTGCGTGAGAGTGTGGGGTGTCAGTAGTGGAGGCGTGAATAGGTAGGATGGAATGTGGGTGAGGAATGAGGTATGTCATAGAGGTTGCAGGTGGTTGTGTAGGTATGAATGGTGTTGCGTATGGTGTAGGCAAAAGCGGTGGCCGGTGTGATGAGGGGAGTATATGGGGCACGTATGAGGCGTGGCGAATGGGAGGTGTGGTGTGAGTATGCTTGGGTGTGGTTGGATGCGCGTGGGTTGTAGCAAGTGGCGTGGTGTGGGCAGGTTTTACCCGCTCCCAGGACATGATGTACGGCTTACCGCGTACCTGTAGCATAACCGTTACATCCGCCATGGAGAGTACGGTATGCGGGCCATTGTACATCTGCTAGAGTAGAGCGCAGTGGGAGTCCATGCGTAGGAGTAATGAAGAAGCGATGTTGAGGTCAGGTGGTAAGTACGTCTGCCTTGTTTGCTGGCGCGTAGGTATAGGTGTGGCGTTAGCGACCATACCGTTGCTTGCGGGGTGGTACTCGGTGGTCCATTGTCGGGGCGTCCCTAATAATGTCAGCATGTCCTGCCAAGCCTTGGATTCAAACTGGGTGCTTTGGTCAGTAACAATTACTGCTGGGGGACCAAAGTTAGACACCCATTTGCTAAGGAAATGGCGAGCGGTGCCTTCAGCGGTGATGTCATACATCGGAATGGCCGTACACCACCGTGTCGTCCTATCCACACACGTCAGGTAGTAACGGTATCCTCGGGATGAGGGGAGAGGGCCAAGATGTCGACATGCACCGTGTGAAATCTGCAAGAAAGAATGGTGAACTCGTGTAACGGTGGGCGTGTATGTCACCCCACCTTAGCGCGATGACAGAGAAGGCACGCTGACACCCAATCCTTGACCTGCTTCCTCATTCCCAGCCGGACTGCAAGCCGACTAATGAGGCAGAGTGTACCTGCAATCCCTGGGTGGTTGATGGAGTGATACTGGTTGAATACAGTTTCTCTAAATTGCTCAGGAATATAAGGGCGTGGAGTGCCGCAGGATGTGTCACACTAGACTTGCGTTGTAGTGTGGGGTGGACATAGTGTGTCTGGAGGTGGAAGAGTGTTGTGGGAAGGAGTGTAAGGAAGCATTAGGTGACAGGATGCTAGCTACAGCTTGTGAGGCCTGTGATGTGGCGTCCATGGTGTAGGCGGGAAGTATGCGGTGAGGTGATGTATGAACCAGGGGGTGGTGTGAGGTATGGGTGAATATGGGTGAAGGCATGGTTACACAACAAACACAGGACTGGGCCCGAGGGCAAAATACAAAAGAATGTGAAAAAAATGGGGGTAAGTAGCACTTGGGGGGGAATCACTGAGAGAAAGCGTAGAAAGTAAGTATACAATGTACTTAACTTGTTGGCCTATAGTGGGTATTTAAGGATATCCGTAGAGGCGAGAACGAGGATGAAGGTCGTGTTGTGTGGCGTCAGCAGCGATGCACGTAGAATAATCTGAGGCTCGTGGCCATGGCTGGTGTGGAGCATGTGTGCACGTAGTGATGGGGAGATCGGGCAGCGATGCACGTAGCATCCTTGTAGTGCACAGCACGTGGTTAAAGATGAGTACGTGGGTACGTAGTGAAGGGACAGTGGTGGTGTGCTGCATGTAGAGTAGATGTAGGCATGGCACGTGGACATTGTGGAGCACGTGGGCACGTAGTGGTGTAGGGGTAAAGCAGCGATGCACGTTGAGTTGATGCAGGGCACAGAATGAAGTTATTGTGGAGCACGTGGGTACGTAGTGAAGAGGAGATACGTCTGCGATGCATGTAGGGTGTTGGAGTGGATGATAAGGCACCCCTAAGGTAGGTGAGTGTGTGTGTGTGTGTAGGGATGATGCTGGACACGGAAATAATGAAGGAATAGGAACGCACATGGTGTAAAGGAGGAGAGAATGGGGTCTAGGAGGTAGGAAAGAAATATAGGGAAAATGAATGGAATGGTAGGTAGAGCAACTGTAACACAGTGTTTCGGTTCTTATGATCCACCAGGATATTCCCGGTGCTCCCAACCAAAAACCCTGCGCTATCACAAAAAAAAATATTTGGATTCGTGTTCACTGTCTTCGACCTTCCTCAGGTGGCAGGGTATAGTGCAGACAAACTACTGTTCACAGATAAAAGACCCAGTGATTTATTATTGTGAGACCCATCAATTTACATATATAATAAATAAAAAATACATATAATTATTATAATGACAAAGCTTTCACAAGAAACAAAAATAAAGATTTGATTAATACTGTACTTACGCCCCCCTTATTAACTAAAATTTACCCAATAGATTTAATACAATGTTTTCAAAGACTACCTTCCCCCTTACTCTACTCGAAACTTCAATATTACAAAAAACTAGACCAGAACACAGCCTTGCAACTTGACAAAATACAAAAATAAAATAAAATGATTTAGGCTAGAGACTAGAAATGTTCTTAGTTAACCCAAAATTAAGTACAAGAAAAAATATAATACATATACCACCTGTAGCACACCACTGGAGACTGGACTCCCACTTACTGTACCACCCCCCTCCCAATTGTGAATGGACCTAGACTTCGCAATCACAATCACCTACTGTAGGAGTCAGTTTCCAGCAGAATTGCTCACAGGATTAGACACCTGCCATACACGTGGCATTTACAAAAAAAAAAAAAAATCAAGACACAGGCCAACTAGTGCTTTACCAAAACACCACACTAGTGGCTTACCAAAAAATAATATTGGCCAACTAGTGGCGTTACCAACTATAACACTGGCCAACTAGTGGCTTTTACCAGAAATAATAATAATACCCAACTAGTGGCTTTACCAAAAAAAAAATAATACTGCACTAGTGACTTTTACCAAAAATAATACTGCACTAGTGACTTTTACCAAAAATAATAATAATAACCTAATGCCTGACACCCTAATTCCTACGCCAGTTCACCAACAGATGAGGCAAGTCCCCACGTGGACAATATGGCGTCACAGCTGGTCGGGTCGAAAGAGAAGAGTGAGACAAAGTTGGCTACCCTCTTCCTTCTTCCTCGCTCAGCGGAGGCGGGAAAGATGCCACGCACTTCCACATAAATAAATCTTTATGACAACTTTAAATTAACACTCAACAGATTATTCAATGAAACCTGGTTATCATAAGCCTTTCACATAAAATAAGATTCAGTCTTAATTATATCCTCATCATCATCTCACAATATTACAACCTCTGTCGTCACTTCCGGTTCCAATGTTATGTATATTTGGGGACGAGATTATCACAATTGCCACAACAATGTTACCAACTCCCAAAGTAAGTTTCAGTTTGCTGGACAAATATAAGGCCAGAAAAGCAAGATTATTCCTATTTACAATATTTACACCTATATTCATTCTGCTTCCGTCGCAAGCTTCATCTCCTAAGGTGAAACAACTTAAGAATTAATTATTAGGAAATAATAGGAGCGTTACACAACGAAACAGGAAACCGGTGTAGAGAAGAGCGAGAGTAACAAAAACAGAGAAAGTGGGTATAGTACCGGGGACAAAAATTACGTTAAGGCAAATGTGGGAGGGATAGAACACTGGGAAAAGTGACCACAGTAACGAATGAAGCAAAATTGGAGGTAAAAATGTGAATGAGTAAGGGGTACCTTAGCAGCGAAGCAATGAGGTCGACGTTGGTGAAGTGGTGATGCGAGGCGTAGCTGAAGGGCCGCTGGGAAGTTTGGAAGTGGCGTGGCGAAGAGGTTGATGTGTACGTAGCGTGGTGGAGCTTGCGAGCATGTACGTATTACCTCGTACCAGTGTAACAGAGTTGAAAAGCCTGGATCGCCAATTATAATGGTAAGGAAGCCCTTACGTTACTACCTGGGTGAACAGACTCCAGAATACACGGTACAGTTTATTGGTAATATAGGGAAATGCAGTACATGTAATATTACGGGAGACCAGCCTGTCGTGTAGCATCGTGGAGAGTCTGTAGTTGCAGTGTAGTATTTGTAGTTACCGTGAGGAGTTGTGAAGGCTTGAACAACACATGTGTGGCAGGTGGACAATATCAGCGAGACAGGGCAGGACCTCATAGTACTGGAGCTAGTGGTATAATCTGTCTTCCAGCGGCTGGCAGCCCCCGTTTATCTCGTCGGCCCACATGACTTTCTCACCTGACGCAGGTGCGCGGCTTGGTGAATCACTACCCGGGAATGACTGTGGTCAGACCGCATGAGTCCCCCAGGGAGGATTAACCTGTCTGGCCAAGGGATTAGTGTACTCGCCATGTCTATAGCTGGATAGCGGTAGACTTGCGGCATCGACAAAGGTTAGCAGTGCGGCTAAGACAAAGGGAAGGATTGGTGTGCATAGCACCACTACACACTTGTCAGATTAAAACTTTGCCAGCCGTATGATGTTGTTGTTGTTGAAGTTCCTCAAGCTGTCTGGCCGAGCAGCACTGAGCTCCTGAGGAAGGCCATGGCCTGAACCGGGCATTCCCACAATGCCCTCAGAGAGTGTATGTTGGTTGTTGGTGAATGTGGTTGTGTACATTGTAGTCTTCCATAATCTGTTTTCCTTTAACATCCACTCGTGGTTCCGCTACATGGAAGCTATGTGGCGCTGCTCCAAGTACATGAGCAACCAGAAATTAGAGGCAGTATTTCGGGCCCTCCCCGATGAGGTGTTCGACACCATCTCCCCTACTCTTGCACACGACACCCTTAAGGAAGCCATCATTGCTTCCCAAGTGATGACAGAGCATCAATACTTGAAAGCCCTTGAGGACGCCGCCCATCGACTCTGTTGCGCCACATGCAACAGCTCAATGACAAGGCGGCCAAACCCTTCATTGAAGCCATCCTCAGGAGCCACCACGCCAAGTTACTGGCACCACCATTCAGCTGCACCTCCAAACTCACTGACTCACTCTTGGACACATTCTCAGACTGCGCATTCTCATGGCCCCATCAGCACCCCACAGCCAACATCGTCACGCCGCCTACACCCGCCGCTCCAACAGCTGCATTACCTTCACCACAACAACACCTGCCGCTAGCGCTGACACAACATTACCAACACCTTCCACAGACACAACACCACCATATACTACCCACTACCCAACCACATGTTTCGCTGCCTACACAACACCTCCACACGCTACCACACACCCAACCACACCAGCCTCTGCCACCACAACACCTCCCACCCCAACCTGAACGCCAACACTCCCTTTCTCCTCCTCAACAACAGTTTCTCACATCACCTCCACAACAACCTAACCTACCTGCAACACAACTACAAGTCGATTCAGTGACACAACCCCTCAACACCATATTACACACTCTACAACAACCACCCGCTCACCAACAAAAACAGTACACTACACCACCACCCAATCTACAGCAACAGTACACGCCACCACCACACATACTACCTCCAATCCAGCGATAATCACCTTCTACCACACTGCAGCAACATTGGCAACACAACCAACTATGCATCTACCACCAGAGGTTTGGTCATACCGCACGTAACTGCCACCCTCCCTGCCAATAGGGTTTTTCGTCCAACCGCCAGACATTCCAACCGATGTAGGAAAATGAATAAGGCGGTGGCAAGACAATGCCCTCTACGCTATCGCCCACACCTCAACAAACCACTCGGGGCCGAAGGACAACACACCGACACCACCTCACCTCAACCATCCTGCTACGGACCACAACACAGACGGCAACCTCGCTACTACGCCCCTGTTGCCCACACAGCAACAACCAGCCGCTACCTTCCCCACAGCTCGCACTCTCCTCTGATTGGAAGACCTCAAATCATGCGACAACTTCCTCGTTGTTGTTCCACCTCGAGATGAAGATAGGAAGAGCTAGACTTCTACCACTTACGACCTTCTCGTCGCTAACAAGTCCCCCATCACCACCTAGGGCACAAGGAGTAGGGGTGTGATGCTCCTAAGGCAGGAATACGTCGTATGGCCGTTTGTCGTGGCTGACGTGCAGGCACCAATCCTGGGTCTGGATTTCCTAACGGCACATGACCTCCTCATCGATGCAAAAAGACAACGACTCATACACCAACCCACGGGAGCTACCATTCCCACCAAACACTGCTGACACACCACACCCACTATCACACACATCTCGCACTCTAACACCTACCAACACATCCTACAGGAGTTTCCACAACTTCTCTCCACTACCACCTCACAACCCACCCATGACCCAGGTTTCTACCACACTATCACCACGACAGGTCCCCCCGTTTTTGCCAAGCCACGGAGGATGCCCCCTGAACGCCTGGAGGCAGCCAAGAGGGAGTTCCAGGTCATGATCAAGCAGGGCGTGGCCAGACCTTCCTACAGCGCTTGGGCATCTCCACTGCACATGATCCCCTAGCAGCATGAAGGAGAGTGGAGGGCATGCGGAGACTACAGGGCTCTTAACTCTGCCACCATCCCCGACAAGTACCCTATCCCGCACATCCTGGAATTTTACTCCAAGCTCCAAGGATGTGCGGTATTCTTCAAGATAGACCTAGTCCGTGCCTTTCACCAGATTCCTGTTGCAGAGGACGATATAAAGAAGACCGCCATCACTATGTCTTTCGGATTATTTGAGTTCCCGTCCATGAACTTCAAACTTCGTAACGCTGCACAGACGTTCCAGAGGGTCATGGGTAAGGTGCTGCGAGGGTTAGAGTACACTGTGGTGTACATTGACGACATCCTGGTCGCATCACACACCCATGTACAACAGCAGGACCTTGAGGGAACTCTTCTCCCACCTGCAGCAGAATGGACTAAATATTCACCCCTCCAAGTGCGTCACCGGGGCTGATCACTTTGACTTCCTCAGTCACCGTGTCACCCCCAATGGCATCACTCTGCTGCCGCAGAAAGTAGAGGCAGTGAGGGAATTCCCCCTACCAACTACTGCCAGGAAACTCAGGGAATTTCTGGGGGGGGTGAATAATTACCACCGCTTTTTTCCTCACGCCGCCTCAGCTCTCGCACCTCTCCACAACTTACTCAAGGGACTAAAGAAGGCGGTGGAAGAGTGGATAAAGAGACGGACTGCGAATGTCAAGAACCCGGGTTCGAATCCACGAGAAAACGTCTGGGATTTTTCAGAGGTGAACTAGGTCCAGCTGTTCATCAATTATCCTAGTTACGCTGACACGTCAAGAAAATACCCCCCTACATAGATGCCCGACCATATTCCAAGATGCTGTGAGTGACGGTGTAGCTGCTCTCCCCTGATAGTGACACCCAGTAATCTTGGGGCCTCGCAAGAGTCACGGGCTACTGATAGTCTACAGCCCCAAGGTTGAGGTATAGGAAAAAAAAATAGTAGACACCTTCTCCCGATCACTGCCAGCACAACCATCAATCTCCAGCATCCAACACATTCCTCCTCTGGACTTCCCTGCACTAGCCACGGCTCAACAGAGTGACATGCACCTACGAGAGTTCGTCACAGGACTATGCCTGGAGTACCTGACAGCTTCTGATTCTATCACCAAGCTCTGGTGTGACATCTCCTTTGGCATCCCATGCCCTTACATCCCCACACAATTCAGGGAGACAGTATTCCAGTACTACCACTTGCTCAACCACCCCGGGGTGGCTGGTACACTCCGCCTTGTTGTTGTTGTTTTTGATTGCAGGGGAAATTACCTCTGCTTGGGCCTTATGCCTGTGTTGGCGGGCCCAACAGTCTGGTTTCCCTGTTCAGGGTCAGATGCCAGCTTGGTTAACCACATTGTGTTGTTTATAGTCATGCCACTTTCAGACCTCCAGAAAGAACCGCCGTGAAGGGGAAGCACACTACAACCACCAAACCACCGCCAATCCCCCCTCCAAATCAGTAGTGAAGAATGTTGAATCCTGGTGGAAATGCAGGATATCAAAAAGTCTTGGAGAGTAGGGGATAGTCTGAGTGGTTTAGTAAAAGTTGGAGTAAGGTCTGGAACGGAGTCTAGTTGAAGAGGTAAGAGGTTGAACTCTGATGGAAAAGCAGAGTTTCTATAGATTGATATAATGAGTGATTGGGTGAGAGTGTGTAGTAAAGATTTAAGGGAAAGACTTTGAGCTTTTATGTCAAAGTTGGAACGGAGTGTAGTTGGAGGAAGAGTTATTGGATATTCACTTTGCTGAAATTATCCAGTAATGTGTGTGAGGGCGAGGGTATCGTTGAAGAGTGGGTTTGATAAAGTGCAAGAGAAGAGGGGTGAGGATTTGAAGGAAGTAGGGGGTTACAGGGGTTTCAGCCCTGTTTCCCTAAAGTTAAAGCCCTGGAAGAATAATGATGATTAGTATAGTGTGCTTCATTGTGTGGATGTTGGCATTCGTTGTAGTATGTGTAAAATGTGTGTGTTGCAGTCTAGGTTTGTAGGGTGTGGTGAGAGCCATCATACGACCCAGACTTGAGGAAAGAAGCACACAAATAGCCCTAGGCTCCACTTGTCCACTGCATTTCAGTGAACTGTCCCTAGTCTCTGGTGCCAAGTGGCACTAAACAAAATTAAACAAAATATGCCACATGAATACATCATTCCCGAGCATTACACTTTTGACTGAGACCCTCAGTGACCTACACCCGTCACAGGCTGCTAGTAGGAGTTGTACCGTTAACTCAGGGTGCTGCATGTATTTGTATTGTGTATAGTGTTTGCAGTTTAGGTTTGGAGGGTAGGGCGAGAGCCATCGTAGGACCCAGACTTGAGGAAGGAAGTACACAAATAGCCCTAGGCTCTGCTTGTCCACTGCTTTTTCCATGAGGGAGTGCCTCTCACCAGCAAACCATGTGGTTTAACCGAGCAGTGGCATTGCTGAGTGAGACCTTCAGTGACCTACACCCGTCACAGGCTGGTAGTAGGAGAGGTGCCTTGAACTTTTGGTGCAGCAAGTGTATGTTTACCGCGGAGGGGCGCATCCCCTCATGAAGCCAACTCTCCTTACGATGTCATCCATGAGGAGGCGCACTTGAGTTGCTCCTGTGGTGACTTGGTCTTCGCCGGTCTGCACTCGGGGTCTCCTTCTTAAGCTGGCTGTGTTTGGGCACTCCAGAAGGTAGTGAATGAGTGGCTCTTCAGTCCTGTTTCCACAGTGCTGACACTCTTCTGACGCTTCTTTTAAAATGCAGTAACGCATCGCTACGTATCCCATCCTGATCCGATGTAAGTTGGTCCAGTCTCGGTGTGGAACTTTGGTTGTGAGGGGTATCAATCCTGTGGCTAAGATGTACCACCTGGCAGCACGTGAGGTTGCAGAGATGTCTCTAAGTCTGGAAAGTATTCTATCCTTGACTGCAGCCCTGGCCATGCTCTTGGTTTTCTTAAGGCTGGGAGGGATTTTGAAGGTCGGAGTAGGTCCTCTGGCTGCCAATTTGGCTCCTTTGTCAGCCCTCTCATTTCCATCTACTCCAACATGAATTGGGATCCAACAGATTGTGATGTGCCTCCCTTGTCCTTGTACCCTTTGTGACGTGGCAAGTACATGGGTCGTCAGTTGGACATTGTCTTCCGGGATGTACTTCCTGAGGTTCTGCAGTGCCGTCATTGAATCTGAGTAGATGAGGATGTGCTTCTCTGCCCTTCTCTCCGCATGCCTCATAGCCTGGGCTATTGCTGCAAGCTCAGTCTGAGTGGAGCTGCAGTGGTCAGAGGTCCTCCAACCTAAGACATTGTTGCCAAGGACAAAAGCGGCACCCGCCTTGCCACTCTCCGGGTCCACGGAGCCGTCAGTGTAGTAGACGGCTGTGTCTTCGTTAATCCTGCTGCCCATCACTCTGTTGGCATGCTGGAGGAGTTCATTTTCGCTGAGGTCTTTCTTGCCTCTCAGAAGCCGAACTATCTCTGTTTTAATGGCTGGTGTGGTCCACGGTGGTGGCACATGGTACTCACCGGCTGGTGAGTCTGTACCCTTCTTCAAGAGAAGTTTGACGTTGAGAAGGCTGTGTACTGTGTCTGCCACACTTCGGATCCAGGTCCCTCTCTTTGCACTCTGCATGTCCTTTCTCAGTTCTTTGATGACCTCACTTTGGAAAGGATTATCCCTATAGTGATGTATGGTTCTAGCTACCACACATGACACTACATAGTCGATTCTGTCTTGGATAGAACTCAGACCAGATTCATGCTGCATTACTTCTGTTTTGGTCCATACTGGGGCACCATATATGGTCCTCAGAGCTTTGTTCTGGATGCATCCCAGCTTGTGTGCCAAGGTCTTTGGCAAACCTGGAAGCACTATGGCAGCATAATCGATGATCGATCAGATGGCTTGTTTGTAGAACATTGTGAGAGTTCTGTTGGAGGTGCCGCTGTCATAGGACACTAGGGCCCTCAAGGCTGCAAGACGAGATTTAGTCCTATCCTGCAGGTACTCTATCTCTCTTTTCCAACTGAAGCTGTGTGTTATCCAGATTCCTAGGTACAGGTAAGTTGACACCCATTCAAGTCGGGTGTCCTGTATGTGCAGATGCTCTTGGGGAGCTCTCCCCCTGATGAACATTGCCTTTGATTTCTCTCTGGAGATTTTCAAACCCAGGTTTTTGCATTGCCCCTCAATCAGGTCGAGACTTTTCTGAGCTCTTTCCATATTTCGCCCCCGAATCAGAAGTGCCAGATCGTCAGCATAGCTGATCAGTTTGACACCAGCTGGCAACTGGAGTTGCACTAGCTCTTCCATAAGAATATTGAAGAGGGTTGGGCTTAAGACCCCTCCCTGCGGAGTTCCGTTTTCTAGGGACTGGTAAGTCGATACTCGACCTTGATACTTGACCCTGGCGGTGCGGTCCAAGAGGTAGTCCTGTACCCATGCGAGCATTCGGCCTCTAACTCTCCTTTCTGCCAGTGCTTCTAGTATGGCATGAGAGTTGGCTAGTTTGAAGGCTTTTTCTAGGTCGAGAAACACGACAATGGCCTTTCGGTCCTTTACCGTGCTCAGTAGAGATGCAATGGCAGTTGTGGTCTCAGTTCTCTTGAAAAAGCCAAAGAGATGTGGATGCCATGGACCCAGCTTCCACAAGAGTCGGTTGAGAACCATCCTCTCCATGGTTTTATAGAGACAGCTCATCAGAGCTATTGGTCTGTACTTGCCCTTCTCTTTGGGCTTTGGAATGGGTAGAATATCTGCCTTTTTCCAAGCCAGGGGCAATCTTCCTACACCACATGACTCATTCATGATGGTTAGGAGGGCTGCGTGACCCCCAGTACCTAGTCCGGAAATAATTGAGTATGTTATGCCATCATTTCCGGGGGCCATGTTTTTGCTCTTTTTCCTGGCTCTTAAGAGTTCATCCAGCGTGAACGGTCCATCAGTCTCGTCTCGCTCGAGGACTGCTTCATCTATTTTCTCTTGTCTCGTGTCACAGAGCTGTTGTAGGCAGTCTTGTATTTCCATAGGGATATTAGTTGTTGCTGCCCTTGCTGCAAAGTTGCTATTAAGCCTTTCAGCATCTTCGAGG